>BROG01000685.1:92500-389089 GCA_030159075.1 Atrina japonica | reverse complement strand
GGTGGGATCAGGTGCCATGGAGATTCAACTCAATTTGAAGTTCTGGAGTACATTGTATTATAGATGTATATCTATTTCAAAGACATTATAATTAACATTTTCACATCAAGGTAAAAGTTTTGTTTGTTAGTTTTTTTATCTTATTATTTTGTTAAATTTTAGGGTTGAGGTCATGTCAGTTTTGAAATCAAATAGTCCTCAATAGTTTGACACTATTAAATATTATAAACATAGTACCAAAGTTACAATGCTAAAGACGATCTGTCAGTTAGACTTCATCAGTTGAGCTCAAATTTTAGATAAACATCTTAATAACTTCTGTTTTTATATTGCAGAATGGAGTGTCTGATGCTACATAGTACAATATTATTTTCTTTCCTGACCAACTTACTTCTCTTAGGTATGTATATAAATTGAAAAGTTTTAATTGAAATGAATTAAGGTGCGATTTTAATACAAATATCCTCGCAATGATCTCGTTATTTTTAACACAACTGCCAAATTCTATCCTGAATCTTACCAAATTTGGTTGAAAGAAAATGAATATGTGTGTATAATATAGGTTTATATTTGATTGCGGACAGTGGTTGAATAAGGGTGAGTGATGCGGTTACTAAAATAGATAAAACTAATAAATACATGCGTATGTAAACAAACGGGATTTAAAGCATGTGCGGGAACCTATGAGTTTCAGATTTAAAAAAATCAGTCTCGGATGTGATGAATCAATATCCCAACATAACCTAGACTGGTTCTTTTCTATCTGGAACTCAATGTGGAATTATATTTTATTAATTGCTATAGAACTTAGTTTCTGAAAAAAAAATGTTTTATTTTAAATCTCTGGCGTAATTATAACTTGGTAGGGAGGAGTAAATTGTCTGATTATAATGCACGAATTATAGGTACTTTCTTGTATTTCTCTCTGAATACCCGTAAACTCGTTGTAGTTTTGATGTTGTTATACTGCAATATCTAATATCAATATCTAAAGGGGAATTAACTGTGTTTTCCATAAAAAATTAGGTTGTTTACTACTTAGAAAGATGAATAATAACAAATAACAGAATACAGAAAAATACACATTCTTATATATATATATGTATGTATATATATATAAGAATGTGTATTCTTCTGTATATATATATATATGTATGTATATATATATATATATATATATATATATATATATATATATATATATATATATATATATATATATATATATATATATATATCGTAAAAATAAGGACATGCCCAGTGTTGTGTACATATACATATAGTAAGGTCGAATTATAACAGACATAATAATGCCACAACAAAATCTGCACCATTTGTTAGTCCCTAAGTCTTGCCTTTTTGTTAGTATTTTATGAAGCTTTATCACATGCATGGATAAAGACAGTCAGTGTGTTAGACCAACAATACTCCTAATTTGATAAACAACATACGATTATGCAGCTTGTATGGCATCCTTAGATAAATTCAGAATCCTTTAGACAGAACCCTGGGATCAGATGATCTTTAAAAAGTATAAATATGAGATATGGTTTAAGGTAAATTAATTTTAAACCTGATGATGAGAGCCAAAATCATGCCATAGCAATTAAGGGGAAATTAAAAAGTCGTATAAATTCATAATGTCCTTGAATGAAATATTCGTTATGACTAAATTATCCTACCCTACGTTAACAAATAATTGAGTCTTCATCACATTCGTAACAAACTTTAATCTGTTCCTTTTACAAATCTCAATAAACTTTTTTTCAACCCCAGAATACATACTGAACTCCATTATGGACATTGCTTATCACAGACTGTTTAAGCCTGCACGCGTTACAAACGTTGACTGTTCTGAACAGAAACGTATTTCCTTTAAACTTAAATTTACAAATAAAGGCATAGACGCTTTAAACATTGGCGTTTAAATTTTTTAATATAAATATTTTTAAATATTTTTAAATCCCACCCTACCCAATCAATCATCTATCAGATAGATCAATCATCTCAGCAATCAGAGGCTACGGGATTGAGATTACATTGAAGTAAAATTTGAAAGTTTTTAAAAAGTTATCGACGCCCGTGCTACGTCAAAACCCTAACTGAATATGCCCAAATTCATAACACATGTTATGTGGTGTTGCGCCTGTATATGTTATAAAGTAAGAACACCCACACAGATATAAAAATCAAGTATATTTCTATGTTCTTTTAACGGCATTCCACTCTTTGCTAGCTTTAGCTGTTACTTTTCACTTTATTCTCATACCTAACAATTTGAAATAAACTTTTTTTTCCAGAAATTTAGTCACATGTTACTTTTTATCACAATTACTTCTTAATTTACTTTAATTGAAACCTTTTCAGTTCATATGCATAACTTATATTTGAAAAAAAAACATAACTATCAAAAGATTATATCTATATCATTACAAGATTTGAATCAAAACTTTTCACTTGATATAGTCCACTTCATATAACTTGCCGAGTGTAGCTTCCCTAACCCTTTCGTGGAATGAATAAATCTGAATTGGCATTAGCTGTGTTTTTCCATTTTTAAAAATATGTCCACTACTTACATTGATGTACAACAGGAAACAGGATATATACACAAGTATATATTTTTAAATTCCTATAAATTACTTGAGAAATTCTATTATGTGGTTATTCGTTTGAGAATTGCCTGAGGATTATTCCTTTACAAATGATTAATGCAAATCATCCTTGGTTCATAGCAAGAGTTATGATAGATGATTGATCTATCTGGTGAACCATTCCTAATATTTACATGTTCTTTGGAAATGAAATATCAACTTAAGCGCATGTTTTTAAAATCTTATGATCTACATATGGTAGTTGCCTTGAGAAAAAAGTATTCCAGAGTTTCGGCTGGAATACTATGACGCTTTTAAAATAGATACTTTATTTGCAAATCACTTATAATACAGGAGCTGCAAATTTTTTGATCTTTTGGTTTCAATTCGAAACTGACGACTCATGTCACGGTATACGTGAAAAAAGGGACCATTTACTTCATTTGCCATATACCCATGACATAGGTCGTCACGGCTGACACTACACCGTCAATTGCTGACGTTATCAATGCAATTGAAAATTCCGTGTCTTGCGTAATCGATACTTCATTATCAAGTCTAGATTTGATGTTTCCTTCAGTTAGGTTTCGCTTCCATCTTGATTTTTATCGCCTTTTGCAGTGCATATTGAGATATGAATAAATTTCCACAGGTTACTGTTCTTTCGACTTAAAAATTTGCAATTATACGAATATTAGTAAAAAAATGTGGGGTTAAAACAGATATTTATGAAATAACTGCTGATATATTTTGTTAAATATTAATACATTTCGTTGCAGTATTGCCACTATCGGGGTTTCAACGTGACAACATAACCATTTCTCGATTAGATGGTAAAATATTGAAAGGGTGCATAGTGTATCAGAGCGACCTCGTGCAGATACAAAATATTACCGAGGCATTTCCTGTATTTAATGGAAACAAAATAATAAAGAATGTCACAAACAGAGTTTTTACCTCCAACAAAGACATCATAACTGATGCTGTAGGAAAACAAATTCTTGAAATGAGAAGCCAGTATAAGATGTACGAAACACCCACACTTGAGTTTGTCGAAAGCCTGTCCTCAGAGTTTTCCTCGGTATGATGTCAATTCTTCTATTTTATTGTTCTATTACGTATTTTTAGCTTGATGGTTGGAGCGAACATCTAGCTATTGTTGTGCTTTGAAACCTATTAAAGGCAGGAAAATTCGTATATGTTTCTGCTATTAACTTGGGAAGATGACTTTCATATTGTTCATCAGAACTTAAAAACCGATTTTTAATTAATTAATTTTACTTTTTGGTGTTTTAGTCCCGCATTCATGCCAATCAAATATTTTGTTTTTTGCCTACTTCCGGAAACTGCCATTTTGGTGTACACTGAGGAGATTTTGCTTAAATGCAAACTTTTATATTTATTTGTGTGGCTATGTTAAATTGCTTAATAGTCCTGTTGCATATTTATCTGTATATATATTGCTTGACTGTTTTTGTCTGTCAAATCCCTGACCCTGTAGTTCTATTTTGTGTCGTATTCACTCGTTTCCATCGCTCCTTGTACTCTAGCAGCATATTTACCTCGACATAACTATACGCAGGTAATGATAACACTTACAATGTAGGATACGCGATGTTTAGACTCTGAGCTGCCGACTTCTGAAAGAATCCTAGACGCAGCGATTGTAGGGGACACTTTTCCATATTTGGATTTGGAATGTTCAAAACTTACAACGTCCAGCCCTGGGTTAGTAGGTAATATAATACTCAATTTAGGTTTAATTTTTATATGTATGAGAACACAACATAGATGTCGGATTATCATCTTTAGTTTTACAGTAAAAGTTTCAAATTATTTTTACTGATAAATTCTACTTTGCGGAAATGTGAACTGATTCCATATTATTACATCTTGGGACAGAAGAGATAAAAAGTAGCTAAAGGAAAAGAATAGTCTGTCGAAGATCAAATTGAGAACGTTTGATGATGGTCAAAAAACCTATATGGTTTAGATGAATACTGTGTCAGACATTGATACTATAGGAGTGTACACAATCTATATATCATATCTTCAACGTATTAGGCCAAAAGACATATCTCTGTTGCCCATCCAGCTATGTGACAATTTGCTTCTTGTTTCACTCATAATTGAAACGTGTGTAAAAAGGCAAACTGACCAAAATAATTACCATTACTTTGGACTGATGCCAATGGATTTTCCATGAGCAAGTGTTTACCCATTCAGTTATTTAGAATATATTATATATCGCTTGATGGGCATATTTTACGACTACGACTATTTTTTACATGTATTTTGCTTTTTTGTATCTACTGACCATTATCGATCATTTGTGTTTAATTATGAAACATGGTCGAGTGGTTAGAGCATCATGCTTTGAACTATAAAGTCCCTCTCACTTCTGGTCTGCGCAGGTTCGAGCCCCGCTGGATTCTAATCGGACTTTTTGGTCCTTTCCCAGATATCCGGTTTCTCTCCCCCACCGTGAAAAAACAAAATAAATATTAAATATCATATTGCCTCCTAATGATGTTTTTTTCTGATATTTTAGATAGCGATTGATTTGGTTCACTTAAACTTGTACTGGAGTGACGAGGCTTATCGATGGATAGCTATGAAATCTTTACTACCAGACAGCAAAAGCAATCAGAAAGTTATACTAGACAATCTCTATTTCGTCGGCGATATTGCCTGTTCTCCTTTATACGGGTAAATATTTTAAGCACTGATATTGGAGATCGGGTAGGGATGTATATATTTCCATTGGTTCACTGATTATTGTTGTTCCATGTGTCCTTTCGGCTGTATGTGTTTCCCCACGACTTTAATTCTTTGACCCTGTCACCCCTGAATATATTAATGGTATGTTCTTTATGTTAATTAAAACTGGCCTATTATTGTCTGTAGGGTTGAAATAATTCATTTATACCATATTTAGTTTTTTTAATCTAATAATGAGAAAAACAGGGCAATATTTGTTATGGTTATGGGACTTTGAAATGCTTATCAATGGTTTTAATTTCGGGGAAATTAGTTCATCGTATTGCTTTTCTATTTAATTTAAATTATTTGAATTGGAATTATTTTGGTTTGTGGGTAGAATTATATCATATTATGGTGGCAGCACTTTGGCTTTTTCCTGAATCCTCCTATTTCCGCCCAAATTAATTTCCCTCATAATCATTCCATATAAAATGCCTTGCAATGGGGACAATGATGTCATTACCGTCTGATAATTAGAAAAAGGTAACGTTGATGCGTTCAGTAAAACTGTAGAATAATTTCCCCCTACTTTCCTAAATCCTGTATATTTTCATTTCTCACTTTGCCATTAAGAAAAGGTAAAAAAAAAATTCGATTTTTAATATTATGTTTTATGCATAAGAATAAAAGTAGGTAAAAATAATATATGGTTCCCTATTTCAAGGGTGGTCAGAGATATATTGTTTAAAAATGTCTGTATTATCATGTTTAGATACCTCTTTTGGATAAAACGGAAGAACGACCCGTCTATATATAGGTCAAGTTTAAATGGGTCATCAAAACGAGTCATAGTATATCTCAACCTGGTGGAACCAGTGCAAATCGAAACGGATCCGGCAGAGCGCACAATATATTGGTACGATGCCAAACGGAAAGTTCTAGAATTCGCAGCATTTGATGGTAATGAAAGGGGTGTGATTCCAACGGGGGAACTGAAGATTAATGGTTTTCTTGTACTAAACGTAAGTCTTACATTAATGGCCAAAGTAAATAACCATCACGATCATGTAAAGTTTAAAAATATATACCTTATGATGTTGTTTTCTTTTAATTCTCGAGAAATTGAAATTGTAGCTGTATAAGATTGTCTTAAGGACGATAAAAGCTATACAGTTATACCTGCTATAGTGGTCACTTCTATATAAGGATTACCTGTTTATAAAGGCCATTTTTCATACTTCAACTAAATTGAACCTGTATATAAGGGTCACATGCACATAAAGGTAAATATTTTCCTTGGGTGGCACCTATATACAGGTTTGACTGTATTTTTAATATTTTGGAAACGTTTTTAAATCAAGATATTTTCCGTTACTAAATCTATAAAACTGTTGTGCAAATATTTGAAAAGAATAAGAATGTCTAGAATTAGTATCCAATATTATGGTTAATTGGTTATTGTACAGTAACGTTAGGCATAATAGATATGGATTGATACGTTTGAAGAATTAACGTTAGGCATCATAGGTATGGATTAATTCGTTTGAAGAATTTTGTTAATGCATGTATTTACGAACACATTCTCAGATTTATTTACAAATCGTGATTTTTATTCTTATTTGTTTTATTATGCTATCGCGTTCTTTATAATAATTTGAGTTAAGACGTCATCAAATGACATTAACTGTCTATCTATAATTGGAATCGGAAATACAAAATTACTTTTACAAATGCCATAGTCAAGTTAATAATTTCCGACAACTTTGACAGTATTGGACACAGGTCCGATCAGCTGTCATGGAAGAGTAAGCGTCCCTGCCAGTCAGAGCTGTCGTAAATCTAGGGCCAATTGAAGGTTAAATCAGGGTGATCGACCGGAATCTGTACTCAATAATCTGATTATTTAGAAAATATAATTCTTCAGCGTTTCTAATTTTTAACATATGTAGATTTTACCAGCTTTAGGTAAAGTCCCACAAATTTTGATCTGTGTAATGAATTGATGTTGTCATGAGGATGTTTTACGTGTCCGCCCTATCTTGATCTCGGTTTTTCAGTCTTATCCGGAACACTCACTGCTAACACTTCTGATGCCGGTATGACCCTATATCTTCGCGGTCGTCGACATTTCCGTTAGTAGCCAATAATTATGGAAAATATCATTTTCTATTTCAGTCGACCGTAATATTGGTATATGAAACTTCATCTATAAATGCAATTGTTATGAGTGAAGGAAATGACATTTTCCTACAAAGGCCCATCGTAGTCTTGGGATATAATATAACGGACATCAGTAACGTTGCCATAAACAGACGGTCTCTAGGCAACCAGGCGGGTGAGTATTATTTACTTGTATATTTGATATCGTATCAATAACAATGTTATTAATTCCGAACTTTTGTGTAGAGACACCTCACACAGAACACGTCTAGGATCAATTAAGGATTGTTAGATTGAGTCTGAAACAACACTTTGTTATTAGATATATTGCAGAAAAGATACAAATAAAGATAAATGTGAAAGCATGGAACATCTTGTCTTGACTAAAAAATGTGTCATACCTCTGGCTAGTGCTGATTTCTTCTTGGAAACAGTTTTATTCTTTAATCAGGAAAATTCCCAGTTTATTTCATATCCTACATATCTTAACAACATTTTACATTTTAAATGAGATTTATTGAATTTATATGACTGAACCAATTCATATTGTGTCACTTTTGATAATATTCGTGATAGAAGGTATTTTCAATTTTGTTTCCTTTCTCAGATAGCTGCTTGGAGTTATACTGCGAACATTTCTGTGTGTATGATACGGAAGGACCAAAATGTTCATGCGATGAAAATAGTGTATTGCACATGGATGGACATAGTTGTTTAGGTTGGTGAAATATTAAGACTTTACATTTTGACATAGTCAAGGGGCTTAAATACTCCGGACATAGGGTCGTTTTTTTTGCTCTTTCACTAAACATACGGAAGTGATAGGTCAAGTGTCATATCTTAGACTTTAAAAAGTAGTGACTCTATCCTCGCTAAAAGCTCGACTTGCGAAATTCGCAAGTCTTTTTATGAGACTAAAAAATATTGTCCTTTGTCATCTAAAGCGTGGAATACACATGAACCATCAATATACATGCATTTTCCTCAATCCATAGCATAGGTCACAATTCGTGACACTTCACCTAAAACTTTTTCATTCAAGTGGAAATTTTTGGTAACACAAACAAAATGGTAAAGTAGTTGTATGGAAAGTGCAACGCGGATACTTCAAATGACAAAAACTGAAACAATACTGTATTCTTTAAATAAATCATGCTCAATTTTATAAACACTATGTCTTGTTCTAATTTTATGCATTTCTGTAGCTCTAATATTTTTGTGTCGAAAACTGACCTATCATATAAAAATCTTAAGATACCAAAATATTAATATACAAATATATACAAATCTGGATAAAAATTGGACAAACAATGACCTCTGGAAATCAAGAGGTGGGATCAGGTGCCATAATAGAATAAGCATTATTTTTTGGCTTGATTTAGACTCAATGTGTTTGTCTATACGTTTTTTAAGGTGACCTTAATTTTACATATTGAATGATGATCAAAAGTCGATTTTTTCATCGAATAATTTGTCGGATTTGCAGTCTTAACAACGTTTATTATCGTTTGTCATATTTTTGAAATCAGTACCTCTGAATGTCTTGCATGAATTAGATCTAGATAAAATGGAAATGTGTAAATGCGTTTAGGAACACGTTTTAACTTAATTCATATGTCATGTTTTATGTATTGGAAAGACAGTAACAGTAGGATATTAAACTGCCCTTGTGCAATACATTTTCTTTCAGATTCTCCACGATACTACCGCAACGCACTGTTTCTACTCATTGACGGGAAAGTGTGCCAAACGAATGTTGAATATTTGACGGACCCCAGGCACAACATAACGTGCTTGAACACATTTAGAAATGCCTCAGCACTTGATATTGACATCAGAAACAGAGTGTTGTATGTAGTAGTCGATGCTAGACGAAGGATTGTGCAATTTAACATTGACCGAGAGTTTGAATCTACTGTTTTGGAAAGTAATTACGACATTGAACGTAAGTTATATTTATATATAGCGTATCACGTGATTAAACATTTGCATTTCATTGGAAGAAGTCGGGTGACTTAATTCCATTGTTACGCTATTTAAATAACACACAACGGTAAAATAACAATATCGGTCTCTTTCTCAAATGTTGATAGTTTAGATTGCTATATAAGTGGAATTTAATTGTTATTTGTAAATTTTCTTGTGGGATTATTCTGTTCGATGGATTTGCATTAGTTTAAAGGTATCATATGTCATATACTTCAACATTTACAATCGTTCAGTTACACGGTGGTGGCAAATTACAATGGTGGAGCAAAAGACCGATTATCTAAAATTAGTCATTTTTGGACAATTGCACACCTATCACCAAAGGTGGTAACCAGACATGAAAAGATAAAACATTCACAAAACTGGCATGATGTCTTAAGAAATAAGAAATTTTATGGCACTTCAGCTTTAACAATCCTACATCTTTGACCACTGAATATATGAGTGGTATGTTCTTTTCTATTGTTTAAGATCATTCTATCTGGGTATTAGAGTTGATTGCGTTAACTTTTGCATAATCTATAAAGGCGTTGATCTTTAACCTTTGGTATATCCATATACGTTGGCAGCTTTAACGTGTGACATATTCATATGAAAATTAATCTTTTCACTTTCATCTTATGATGTGTGTCGATTAATATAAATCCCATGCTTTAATTTGTGACGTATTCTTATAAACATCTTCAGCTTTAACTTGTAACATTTAAGTCCCATCGTAACATCTTGGTGTGTGTGATAATTATTTACTTATTTCCCTATTTTCTCTATTGCATTTTAAATGCTGCCCATAGATATTTTTTTATAGATATAATCTGAGAATCACGCGTAACATAAAAATATATAATTTACGCTTTTTAAGACGAAAGTATATTTATCATAATTGGATAACTGTGTAATGATATTTTGTCCTTTCAGACATCGCTTATGACTGGAAATATAGGATTATCTTTTGGACATCAAATAGTTCTATCTACAAAATCTCGACTGAAACTGGTCATAGAGCAACTGTGGAATCCGGAGTAAATATTCATGATTTAGAGACTAATCCAGAAAATGGGTGAGCATATTTCAGATCATATATTCACTTACTTTCTATCAACTTATGGCAAAACATACACTGATGGAACATGTATACATATTTCTTTTATTCAGAAAAAACTCCTAAAATGTATTATTGTCTCTGCAGCATTTGCAGAATGAGTTTGTTGTAGAGATTTGTATCGTTTCCTATCTGCAGTTAACATAAAATCTCAGAGGTTTTATCGAAACACTTGCGTCAGATTTTACTATTGAACTTTGGCATCTCAGGTAAGTTCATTATAACCCGAGGAAACGTAAATAAACATGTGTAAGGGGAATAACTCGCGGTGCATATATTCGCTATATAAACGGTGTAATTATTGCATGAAATTAATTGTTTGTTTGCTTATTGTTGTTTAACGTCCCACTCGAGAATATTTCACTCATATGGAGACGTCACCAAATGCCGGTGAAGGGCTTCAAATTTTGGCCTATGCCATTGAGCAGTAGGGTTCTTTAACGTGCCAACACCTACTGTGACACGGGACCTCCAGCTTTTACTGTCTCATCCGAAAGACAGGAAACCAACCTGTCGCCGGCGGGACTCGAACTCACGACCTCACAATCCAGAGTCGAGCGCGCTACCGACTGAGCCAGGCCGGCTTGCAAGAAATTAAGAAAGAGGATAGATAGACACACACACACACCATATTATTACAATGGAACCTCGCTATGAAGGCCACGTAACCGACTGACTCAAAGTGGTCTAATTAGTGATGTTGTCTCTTAGAGGAGGTTCTGTACGATTCAATATTAATTAAGAGGTGGTCTTCAGGTGAGGTTCCATTGTATACTATTCTACATTGTTTTTCTCTCTTGATTTACAGGCAGTTATTATGGTCTGTCAGAGATCAGAATCAAATAGTAATATTGTCTATAGAAGATGGCAAAAAGACATATTTGAATTTGACGGTCGAAGCTTTCAACTTGAAGTACAGAAAAGAAGAAAAGAGGTACTATTATTTTTTTTCGACATTAATTATTAATTACAGTGGTTTTACAATGTCAAATTAATACCATTCAAGGAAATACAGAAATACATGTATATTGATGTGTGTTTATGTACGTATGTGCGCGCATGTTTCTATGTGCGAGTTTGTACTTTTGATAAGTTTAAGTTTATTGTCCTTAAAATTCTTATCATTTTTATTACTTTGATGACGTCACTAGACTATGTGAAGTCCAACAATATTAGTTTGTAGACTGATATGTATAGGTTTTTCGACATGTCACACCTGTAACGATAACATACCTTCGTTTGGAAAAGGACTCTTTAAAAAAAATAGGTAGATCCGTTACAGGATGTCAAATGCAGAACTACCTCTCTAATCACCAATGACCGCGGGTCATAATCTTAATCTTAAAAATAATCTTAATCCGAGACAAGCTAAGTTTAACCGACGTGGTATGACACGCCAAAATCACACCGAAGTTTTTCCTTTTCTCTAGTTTCTTCATTTAAACGTAGTTTTTCTGCGGTTAATTTGAGTTTCGAGGAAAACTATTTTACTTGGAAAATCATTAATATGTTTTTTTGTATGTTCTATAGGTATACATTCCCGCAACTTTCTAAATTAACAAAACTTTTAATTCTGGACTCGAAGTCAACAAAGTTACTCACTACTCAAGATAAATTTTTATTTAATTATATTACTAGATTATAATTGGTAAGCCTTTTGGGTTTTGATTTATTAGAAAACATATTATTGTTTTTTATCATTCACATGACTTCGGTTTCTGTTTTGCTTGTAGAATATATTTCACTACGACCAATGACATCATGGCAGTAAAAACTAATGACTCGAAATTGTCCACAATAGCAGAACTAAACTATTACCCTGGGCCTATTAATGCGTTCAAGGTATTTTCGTACATTTAGTTTTGTTTACTTTGTTTATTTTGCTGGTATTTTGCTAAACAGTTTTTCATTCAACAAATGATAGAGAAGGAAAGCTGATTTCCCTTGCCTTACGCAAGGAGACTTTTTCACAGAAGCTGTCAAGGTTCACCGAACTTTGTTTAAAACTAAATGATATGATAATGGAGGCCCTCTTTTATAGAATGTATAGATAGATAAGCGGTTAACAGTTTTTAGAACTGCCTTACGACAATGACATTACACAGTGTAAACGGCTTTAGCAGCCACTTGTGAATAAAGACCACCTGGTCATATATACTGTCAGCAATATTAGCATTTGTTTACAAATCAACTTCTGTATTTAGACTGGTTTTCTTGTCCCTAAGGGGATATTTATATACAAGTTTCGATGAAATACAGAATTTGACTCGCCCAAACCAATAAAGAAAATGGTCTTCTGTAAATCCTCAGGGTGAACATGGTAATACTGAATGTAGAATCAGTTTGAAATTAGGATTCTAAATTATACACTCCTCATTTTACCATTCTTTGAAATAGATGAGTCCAGATGTTGCTACAGGGGTCAATACCATGTACATGTATTTGGATTATCTGGTACTGTAGTGTGTAAAAATCTCAGTAATAATTATATTATTTTGGGGTTTTTTTACATTTAAAGGAATTTCTTGTGTGGGGAGATATAACTAAAAGCAGCATTGTTTCGAAAGTGTTGGGACTTCCTGAAACAGTATTCAAGACACGTATTTCAGTACAAGACAAGCTGTATGACATCAAATTATTTTATGAAACTGAGCAGCAATTACTTACAGATATGTTCTGTAGTTCACAGCTTTTAGTATCAATCAAATCACTGGTCTAATTTTGGGACGTTTCCATATAATTATTAAGACAAATTCTTCATGGGATGTTGTTTATTCATAGACTTATAACACGAAATCATACAAAATCATTGGTCATCAGACTTCAATTGTGCATATAAATAATTCATAAATTTCCATTGCTGCCAACAGGTGTCTGTTTCAACTACTGTTATAACTTCGGTGCCTAAGATCCTCCTTCCGTTTATTACTTTGGTACTTGTAAACCTCCGGTCAGTTATAACTCTGGTACTGACGGATATAACATATGTACCAGCTAGCATTCTTATGGTTATTACTTTGTTACCTCTCGACTGTTTTTACTTTTGTACCTTTTACTCTCTTGACAGCTATTACTTTGGTACATGAGCACGAAAACCCATACGGTTATTACTTTGGAATCTGCTAACCTCCTGACAATTATTACATTTTTACCTACAAACCTCCTTACGATTATTACTTTGGTATCCGCTAACCTCCAGTCGGTTATTACGTTTGTTCCTGCTAACCTCCTGACTGTTATTACTTTATCACATGATTCCATCCTTATGGTTATTTCTTACCAACAAACATCCGGACTGTTATTACTTTTGTACCTTCTATTCTCTTGACAGCTATACTTCGGTACATGAGCACAAACACCTTCTGAGGGTTATTACTTTGGAATCTGCTAACCTCCTGACCGTTATCACATTTTTACCTACCAACCTCCTTATAGTTAATACTTTGGTACCTGCTAACCTCCTGCCGGTGATTACTTTGTTGCCTGCTAACCTCCTAGAGGTTATTACTTTATAACCTGCTAAACTCCTTCGGTTATTACTTTTGTTCCTGAAAACCTACTTTGGTTATTTGTTACCTACAAATCTCCTGATGCTTTTTACTTTTGTACCTGCTAACCTCCTGACTGTTATTACTTTGGTACCTACCAACTTCCTGAGGTTTATTAATTTTGTTCCTGCTAATCTCCTGATGGTTATTACTTTTGTATCTGCTAACCTCCTGCCAGTTATTACTTTGTTACCTGCTAACCTCCTTGCTGTTATTACTTTGGTACCTGCTAACCTTCTGCCGGTTATTACTTTGGTGCCTGCTAACCTCCTGTCGATTATTACTTTTATACCTTCTAATCTCTTGACGGTTATTACTTTGATATTTGAACATGAAAACGATTATAACATATGTACCTACATACCTTATGACAATTATTACCTTGGTACTTGCTTACCTCCTGACGTTTATAACTTTTGTACCTGCTAATCTCCTGACAGTTATTACTATTTTACCTACAAACCTCTTGACGGTTATTACTTTGGCACTTTCTAGCCTCTTGACGGTTATTACTTTGTTACCTGTTAACTTCCTGACGGTTATTATATTTGTACCTTCTAATTTCCTGACTTTTTTGCTATGGTATCTGAGCATGAAAACCTTCTTATGGCTATTACTTTGGTATCTGCTAGCTTCCTGACGGTTGTTAGTTTTGTACCTTCTATTCCTTGACTTTTTTTGCTATGGTATCTGAGCATGAAAACCTTCTTATGGCTATTACTTTGTATCTGCTAGCTTCCTGACGGTTGTTATTTTTGTACCTTCTAATCTCCTGACTTATTTTTGCTTTGGTATCTGAGCATGAAAACCTCCTTATGGCTATTAATTTGGTATCTGCTAGCTTCCTGACGGTTATTATTTTTGTACCTTCTATTCCTTGACTTTTTTTGCTTTGGTATCTGAGCATGAAAACCTCCTTATGGCTAATACTTTGGTATCTGCTAACCTCCATACGGTTATTATTTTGATACCTGCTAGCCTCCTGAGGGTATAACTTTTGTATCTGCTAAACTCATCAGAGTTATTACTTGGTACCTGCTAGCCCTATGAGTTTATAACTTCGGTACCTATGAACCTCATGACGGTTATTACTTTGGTGCTTGTGAACATTTTGATCGTTATTACTTTACACCTACAAACCTCATGACGGTTATTACTTTCGTACCTTGTAGTCTCTTGACGATTTTTACTTTGGTACCTGAGCATGAAAGCCTCCTTACGGTTATACCTTTGGTACCTGCACATCTTCTGTCGGTTATAACTTGTAAATCTCCAGACGGTTATTACTTTGATTCCTTCTAACGTCCTGACGGTTATTACTTTGGTGCCTTCAAACCTCCTGACAGTTATTACATTTGTACCTGTTAACCTAATGACTGTTATTACTATTGTACCTGCTAACCTCCTTACGATTATTGCTTTTTGTACCTGTTAATCATACGAGTTTATTACTTTAATACTTATGAACTTCCTGACCATTAATACTTTGGTATTTGTGAACCCTATGATCGTCATTACTTTATATAATATATACTTACGGTAAAACCTACTATAACAGCCACCTCTATATAATGATTACCTGTTTATAAAGGCCGGTTTTTTATGTTCCTTGACTGCATACTTCAACTAAATTGAACCTGTGTATAAGGGTCACCTGCACATAAAGGTCAATATTTTTTGTCCCTTGGCTGGCCTCTATACACAGGTTCCCCCCCCCCAAAACCCCCCCCCAAAAAAACCCCCCCCCCCCCCCCCCCCCCCCCCCCCCCCCCCCCCGCCCCCCCCCCCCCCCCCCCCCCCCCCCCCCCCCCCCCCCCCCCCCCCCCCCCCCCCCCCCCCCCCCCCCCCCCCCCCCCCCCCCCCCCCCCCCCCCCCCCCCCCCCCCCCCCCCCCCCCCCCCCCCCCCCCCCCCCCCCCCCCGCCCCCCCCCCCCCCCCCCCCCCCCCCCCCCCCCCCCCCCCCCCCCCCCCCCCCCCCCCCAGTGTATTTGTATTTTATATTTTTTTTTTTATTCTTTATCTAAAAGTAAGTCTATGCTAGTTTTAGCATGACATATGTGATAAGTTATACTTTGAATATCAATAATATATATATTCATTTAAAAAGATCCGTGCCGTGTCAGCAGCGACCGATGTCAAGACATTTGCGTCCCAACAGATGACAGTCAAACAAAGACTTGTTCTTGTGCACCAGGGCGTACATTATCGAACGATTCCCATTCATGTAAACAAAGTAAGTTTAATTATCTATAACATTTATTTGTTTTGATTTACGTTTTCTTTTATTTATTCCTTTTTTATTTTCTTTTGATAAATTCGTAAAATGTTTAGATTTTAAAATGCACTACCGCTAGATTTTTTCCATCTTAACCGGACGTTGCTAACACATATTTATTTAGCAATTTTCATAGATGTATTTTTGTACATCTCATATTAATAACACTGTGACATTTAATTATGCAGTTATACATACTTAATTTCCGCGCTTGCTTTAGCTGCACAATAAAAAAACTAAGTGCACCACAAGATAGGCCTACTGCAATATAGTATTTTATCAATAATTTTATTTGTCAGTGTCACCTGGCAGGTGAGATATTTACCTGTAAATGTAAAAATCCTACAGAAAAACGAAATTCCTGCAAAATCCTGCAGGATAATAACTGCCCTGAGGGATTTTTTTTCTCCTATAGGAAAATAAAATCCTCAGGGTAAAAACAAATCCTAATAAGGGTAAAGAAATCCTATGGGTAAATAAAATTCTTAAGGGTAAATAAAATTCCTAACGGTAAATAAAAATCCTATGGGTAAATAAAAATCCAAAATATAAATAAAATTCATAAGGGTAAATTTAATTTTCCTATAGGAAAAATATATCCTTTAGGATTTTAAAAATTAAATTCAAAAAATGTCCCTTAGGATATTTATAATCCCTTAGGCGAAAAAAAAAATCCCGTAGGATAAATGAAAAAGAATATCATATCTACAAAGTAAGTCTATTCAATACAAATTATTATTAAAGATGTTAATTTATGTCATTTAACATGAACTGTTCAAACAAAATTTCAAAAGAATGATTCCGTATGAAATTTCACCATGCTACCCCTACGATCAGTTCTAAACAGAACAGAAGTTCAGGTCATTTTATAAATCTGAAGATCCACTTTAATTCCAAACACTGTTTGTGTATATTATAGTGTACAATATGTATATTTACCATTATTTTCAATCAATTAAAGCTCCGACATACATTTTAAATTGATATCTAACTGTATCATTTTATACTGTAAGTCTGTTCACACACACATACACACACACACACACACACACACACACACACACACACACACACACGCACGCACGCACGCACGCATGCACGCACACATGTGACTATACAACTACCATAAACACTGTATATTCCTTGAAGTGCCTCCTGCTGTGAAAAAGTAGTGAACATGTATAGGATTTTACAACGGCTATCTGCCTCCTGCTGTGAAAAAGTAGTGAACATGTATAGGAATACACAAAGGCTATCTGCCTCCTGCTGTGAAAAAGTGGTAAACATGTATAGGACTTAAACAAAGACTATGTGCCTCCTGCTGTGAAAAAGTGCTGAACATGTATAGGACCTACACAAAGGCTATCTGCCTCCTGCTGTGAAAAAGTAGTGGACATGTATAGGACCTACATAAAGGCTATCTGTCTCCTGCTGTGAAAATGTGGTGAACATGTATAGGACCTACAGCAGCAGATATATCTGTAGATTGTATTGATTGGAACTGTAAAATAGTGATATAAATTTGAATTTTCATTTACTTCAATATTAATCTCAAAATTAGGTAGTTAAGATCAAACAAAAACATGATTAATTAGATGTTTCTCAATATATTTTTCCAATATTTTCTTAAAGTATATGCTTTTGTGTATATAAAGCAAAATGATATACAGTAGGGATGCCAGAGCAACCCAACTTTGGCCTCACTTAGACAGTTTGAATCTCTGAAAAAAAATTAAATAATTTTCATAACTGTATCTTTTATGATTGTCAATACTGTTGACACACTGGTCTGACTAGGCCTACTTGCTACTCGTTTGAATCTCTGATAAAATGTAGGTGCATCAGTCGATAATATACGTAAGTAGATACATAAGTCCGTACCACACATTTCCGTGTTTGCACAGTGACGTACCAGTAACTGGTCACAAGATTTACTTAATACTCATTGACGAATATAAAGCAGGGTAATTGGGGTTACAAACCCCTGTTAATAAATGGAGATCCAGTCTGTTGACTGGGTTTCTTACAAGATGTCAAATTTGGTTTAATTTTGTATTAAGTTTTGAAAACATTCCGCGTTTTATACAAACATTTTTTTTAATTAAAAAAACTTGTCATGATGTCGTAGTTGTGAAAATAAATAAGATGTGAATAACATTTGTACATGTATGATAACTTAAATCGATTAGTATGAACAATATCTTGCGAATATCTAAAAACTTCTACTACTACCTACAGTTCCTAATAATATCACTGTTATTTCAGTCATTCCGACATTCCTTCATCTGTAAAGTTAAATGTTTTATATTAAACTTAAAACCAATCATATTTTCGCATTTGCATGTGTTTCAGCTTCGGTCAATGCAAGTGACACGTTCTTGGTAGTTTACGACGAGTCGAATGGGAAGGTGTTCAAAGTAGAATTGCAGCAAGGAAATATATCCTTACTTCCGGTTGAACTTCCTATACACAGTATGAGTTTGAACAAGGCATCTAACGACGTGGTAATGGTCAGCGGAGAGGATACAATTAAACTATACAATCTAAGGACGAGTGAATCTGTTCAAGTCAAAAGTAAGTCGTTTTCGAAAAGTTATTCAAACTATTAAATTAAAATATAAAAACACAAAAACAATTACCGATGACGCCACAAAATATTATGCTATATCTGAAATAATAAATATATGTAGATATATTAATGTTGTGTTGATGATTATCTAAAAAATATATTTGAAATTCCTTTATGTATACATTAGAAATTAATATCTGTGCTTCATTCTTGGGCGATAAATCTAATTTATACATGAACGGGTAATGATTTAAAATATACACATACGTGATGATCTCGGCTTTTTTTCTTGCGTCAACTTCCTTCCATTCAATAAGTTATCACTACATCACTGTTAATATCTGTGCGATGATCTGATATGCCAGTGCGGTGTGTTCTGATATGCAAGAGCGTGTGCAGTGGAATGTAAAGTATACGAATATTTCGTATACAGATGTGTAAAGTCGATATTACTCAAACATTATGGACCAAGCAATGATTCACGTTTGTCCAATATTCATCGTGTATTTTGTATTTTGATATGAAATCCCTAACTTCAATATCTATACATTTATCTCTTATATTATTCATAAACAGGCTTAAAGGATGTCATGTTAGCTGTTTACTACAATAAAACCAAGTCCTTCGTTTTCGTGGACAAGATTGGCAAAGTTTGGATACAGATTGACAAGACATTGCGTGAAGTGGAGTCCAAAGTAACGAAACTGACACCCATTGATATTGCATTGAATGAGGAAAATGGGTAAATATTATCCAAAGCATAATTAAATGGGATATACAAAATTAAGCTTTTAAAAATGTGAAACAAATGTGACATGTAATTTTTCAAGCCATAACTCTACACTAATTATATTTAACAGCTAATTTGCCATTACCGGATCTTATCATGCAAATGAAAAAAACAGAAAAAAGCAAAAAATATTGATCCGTTTGCGTTTGAAAACCTCCGTGTAATGATGAATAAAAAATTGGTATATATTGAGTTGCCAAATAAAAAGATGGGAAACGCCACAGGGGCTAGTATTTTGGCCGTAAATATGTGTCAGTTGACTGGCATGCGTTCTAGATTAAGTTTAGAGCGGAAAGGGATGAAACAGTTTTGTTACCTTCAATTTTCAAATTTCGCATTTACCCCTTCTTTATTCGTCCTCATTGGTCTCATGACGTTCTTGTGTGTTATTTTTATTATATCTAGAACGTATTCCAATCGACAGGCATATATTTGCGGCCCCAAAACGAGCCACTGTGAAAACGCTTGCATCATTGTATCATGATTAATTTTGTTCCAATAGTAAAATTAATTTTTCCTCCGTTCATTTTCACCATCGTTTATTATTGTTTAGGATGGTATATATCAGCATAAGAGGTCAAAGTAATATCCAAACATTGGAACTCGGTGCAAAGATAAATATGAATGCCTTAGTTATTCCACCTAGCATTCAACCATCTGGACTTGATGTTGACGGCAAAGGTAAAAAGAAAATTTATGTTCCGTATAATGTCCTTCTTTTCAGTACGTCGTTTCCGAGATCCGGAACGGTTCAGAAATTACAACGCACTGATCATGTGACTTTGAGAAACGTTAGGACACTTTGGCCGCGTGAATACGAATAAACCATGGAGTGTAGAGGAAATTAATATAAATAAAAAAGTAAGTGCTGATATGTGGTGCCATGTTGTAATTCGGATTCCAGAGATATAATTATCCGTGGATGGACGATAATTCATTTAAACGAATTTTATAATAAAAATATGAACCTACAACTGAATGTCTGAAGCGTGTCTATAGCATTTAGGTCTATGATACGCCGTCACTGACACTGATGTAAACTTTGAGCTAAATCAGGCGCATACATCTAGCCAACAACTCTAAGATATAGGATAATGTTTAAAATTTAAAATATTTATTGTAGGACTTTTTGTATCAATCTGAAATTATTATTTATCAGCTGATACGAAGACTGCTGTAGGGTGCCCGCCATTTTGTCCAAAATATGCTCTAAATTTTGTCACGTGGTGATGAAAGTCACATGACAAAGAGTGATCTGTAGAGGGATCTCGGAAACGACGTATTAACGACTTAATGAAATGTTGAATTACCTGTTCGATATTTGATTTGATTGTGACTGCGAACTCGCAGCGGATGTGACCGGTAAACAGGAAATGCTTACTCCTCCATCGCACCTGATCCCACGTTTGTTTTTCCAGAGGTTCGTCCAATATTCCCAATATTTGTATATTTGTATCCTGGTTATCCTGAAGATTTTCACTTTCTTTACTATACTTTTATGTATTGAAAATAAAAATAAACAGCCTCCTGTCGATAACAATTCTCATGTTAACATAATCAGTATGACAAATAATACATAATAAATTATCATGGCACGTCAAAATTACATCATTGTGTTAATTTAAGTTTTTCCTCGTTAGATTTATTTTGTGAACAAATACATTCTCATTAGAAATACTAGTTTTCACTGCTGTAAAATTACAAAAATGGATTCAATGAGAAAAATTGGTATAAGTGTTAAAATCATGATTATTATTGGTATTTTTGTTTGTTTGTTTGTTTGTTTGTTTTGTTTTGTTTTTGTTTTTGTTTTTGTTTTTTTGGTGCAGGTACACCTAGTTTGGCGCGAGCTTGAACCACTGAAAAGCTATTATTAACTGAAAAAAAACCAAGGTATAAATCATAATTGTGATTTTGACCATAACTATTCCTTCCTACGCATAGGAATCTAGTAAAGCAGTAGTGGAATTATTATTATTGTAGTTGCTGTTGTTATTGCTGTTGTTATTATTATATTTATTATTATTATTATTATTATTATTATTATTATTATTATTATTTAAGGAAATTCCCTGTACTTCATTGATGCTAATTCCGATTACATCATGATTAAAAACCTTGATACTGGTGACCTGTCTTATACCAAACAAATCAAAGGTGCAATGTTGGTGGATGTTGCAGTAGATCTATCATACATTTATACTGTAGGACTCAAATCTCGGTAAGTTAAAGATTTTGTTTTGACATCTAAATGCATTGATTATATAAATTTAAAATAAACGGTTTTGATTGGTAAAGCAGGTATTCAACCCTTCAAAATATATCTACACATTCTACGGAAAACCAGTGGATACCATTTCTAAAAATAGAATATGGAAATTCCCTTTTACACTACTGGAATTACTCTGGCCGTTGCTTACATTGTAGGCTTAGTATACACATGTATCTAAATATCTACATAATAAAACACCATATTCATCCGCTCAAAAATCAATAATTGTATAATATAATGCTTGGACATTTCAACACTGTTGCACATTACATGTATATCTATTCTAAAGTAGTAAAGTTTACCTTTACTTAGAAAATTTGTCTACCGACTAAATCCTTCCACCGTAAATGTTTCACTAACAGATTTTGTGACTAAGACAAAATAGTAAAAAATTGTCTGCCATATAATGCTAATATATTTTATCAGTCTCGATAATCCTTCTAGTCACATAACATCGACAGGGGATGCTTACTCCTCCATGGCACTTGATCCCACCTCTTGGTTTCCAGAGGTCCGTGTTTGTCCGTTTTTACCGGATTTGTATCTGTGTCCTGGACATTCTATTGATTTATACTTTGGTGTTTGAGATCTTTTATATGGCCCATTTCCGGTGCGGTATTGCTATTCAATAAAAATTATATTGGACATGTACAATAAACATGCACCATTGGCAACGGGTCATATTCTACGCACTATTAAGCAAACGAAGCTAGCTTTATATGGTCAGGAAAATGAACTGTACATACGTACGATCCAAAAACTGGAGTTAAATTTTAAACGTCATTTTTTTAATCATCAGCCTGACGCTTTGCTATTCACTCACAAAATACTTCCATACTTCAAATTATAAACTTGTTATTTTTATTTGCACAATATACGTTATTATTAAGGGTGTTAAAAGCCAATAATCATTGAAGGTTAGCTTGGATCTTACCTGTCGCCTTGACTGGTGAACTACTTCGATTTTTGTTACGTATACGCCTGCTATTCCGGAAGGCGAAAAGACGACGTTCGGGGGTAAACTACTCACTTACAAATTATTGACATAGGGATATCGAAAACCGCGTTTGATGCAAACATTTCGCAAATTTTACGGTCGGTATATTAGTCTTGTTTGCGATTCCTATGTTTCACTAAGTTGAATGATGAGTTACCTATTCGATGGCGGTTGATTAGACGTCTGTACCAATCGTGACGAGAATTAGTTTCTCATGCATTTCATTTGGATTTATCTGTGGACTCGCAGTGGGTGTGGCACCTGATCACGCCTCTTGATTTACAAAGATCCGTATTTGTCCAAATTATACCAGATTCGTATCTATATCGTGGATATCCTTAACATTTATACATTAGTATCTGAGAATTTTTATTATTTTACAAGGCAAGAAAGCGACGTTCCGCGTGTTTTCGTGTTTATTTTACAGGTTGAAAAGGCGACGTTCCGCGGGTTTTCGCGTTTATTTCATACGGTAAAAAGGTGATGTTAAGCGTGTTTTTGTGTTTTAAACAAGTCGAAAAGGTCACATTCAGCGGATTTAATTGTTTTAAACATGGCGAAAAGGCGATGTTCGGCGGGTTTTTACATTTATTTTACAAGGTGATTAATGGGTTTTTGCGTTTGGACAATGCGAAAAAGCGACGTTCGGCGGGTTTTGGCGTTGGTCAGAACATCACGAAAAGGAGAATAGACGAAAAGGTGGCAAAAGTTTCGCAAAATGGCGAGACATTTAAAAGTCTCAAACAGCGCCTTTTCGTGTTAATTTTCTGGCGTTTTCGCGAAGATAATTAAAGGGGACAACCCGTAGAACGGCACGTTTTAGCGTTAGAAACAAAGAAATGTCAATAATCAATCACCATACCTCGTTTCAGAAATTAATATACTAGTTTGATAATTTTAATATTACATGAACACTATAATGTATATTGTACTTTTACATATGGATATTTCAGCTTTATCTACATATGCCAAAGGGGGGATTATAGGAACATCACGAGAATTCCTATTTCTCCGTATCTTGGAAGAATTGGATCTTTACACATAAATACAAAATGTATGTATATCGCTTAAGGTGCTTTTCATTTTTACAATAATTTAAGACTTAAGCCAGATGCCTATATCCCGTCAAATTTGAATTTTGAATTAAATTTTACGCCACATTCAACAATTTTTCAGTGTAATGGTTTAAATGGTTGAGGAGAGAACCCAATTACAATGTACTCGGGAAGAGACCACTGGCCTTGCGCGTGTAAATGCTGTCGAAAATTGGATTTAATTGTATATGTTTATTTACTGCTGTCTTTGCCAAATTAGACTGACAGTGAGTAAATATCGTGTTTACTTTGAAAAGGGCGGACTTTTGCTTTTCAAACTTAACATGGCAGTATTTTCTATAGTTGGACATCAAAATATAAAATGTTAAATTTTGCACACACATACACACACGCGCGCGCGCGCAGACACACACACACACAATATGCATTGTGAAATTTTCAAGAACATTAACTGTATTCTGTGAAATCTGGTTTCCTATGCCAGCTGCTCTCTAAGCAAGGTTCAATTGTACATGTAATACATGCAAATCAAGAAAATGATTTCCCTTGTTATTGTATTGGTATCTCATTTTGTAATATATTGTTACGTTTGTATATATATTAACATCTGTCTGCAAATAAATTGTAGATTACCTTGGAGAAATGGAAAGAACAGGGGAAAAAACCTTAGGTAAATATGTCTTTGCGTGTGTGCGTGCGTAAGTACGTGTGTGTGTGTTCGTGTGTGTGTGTGTGTGTGTGTGTGTGTGTGTGTGTGTGTGTGTGTGTGTGTGTGTGTGTGTGTGTGTGTGTGTTTGTGTGTATGTCATTGCATACGGAATTACAGCCGGATTTTTTAAGGTACAGGGAAACTTAAATTCCAATAAAACAAATAATTTCGAAAAGATCTTTTATCGCTTATATCGCTTTAGGTTTATCTCATTAACCTTGTATGGATGGCAGGACACACTGAAAATCGAACGAGAGAGAGAGAGAGAGAGAGAGAGAGAGAGAGAGAGAGAGAGAGAGAGAGAGAGAGAGAGAGAGAGAGAGAGAGAGAGAGAGAGAGAGAGAGGATTGAAATGAAGTAGTTAGATAGATCTCAAAAGGGGTTCTCTTAGTCGGATATGGCACAACGTTTAGATTTATTATTTAGCCTTGTATGACACATGTTTTCCTATAGGATATATCCATTTATATTAAATTCAAGCTGAACCGATGAAGTCTTAACAGAAAGGATCGCCTACAGCATTTCTCTTGGCCTTTATTGTAAAACTATAATATTTTAATAGATAGATAAAGATTACTCTCTTCATCTGAGATATCTGTTGTTTTACTATCGAATAAACTATTATCTTGTCTTCCGCAGCTGCATCGGCGGTAATGAATGAAGGCACAGATATTTTCACTATTATACCATTTGTCATTTATTGGTTTGTTTCTTAAGGCAAGTATTTCACATTTTAATTTTTGTTGATAAAAATCTAAATATTGATGTAACATGTATAAGAATACATACATATATATATATATATATATATATATATATATATATATATATATATATATATATATATATATATATATATATATATATATATACTTCGAATTATATACAACAATGAGTCTTTTTTGCATTATCGACAACTGTCTTTTTTTAATAAATATATTATCCGAAAATTTATATATCTAATCAATGGTTATCGTGATATTTATTTTGTCTGACACCACATTACACATAGTTACACTGAAGTTGATATAATATGCTGGAATTTCTAATAGACAAGATATTTGAAATGTTCGGAGACGTGGTCTCTCAGCAAACTGTTGGGATTCATATAAGAACCAATTGTGCCCTTTTATTGGCTGGCCTGTATAAATATAATGTAAAAACCTCAGATACCAAAGCATAAATCAATAGAATGTCCAGGACATAGATACAAATCCGTTAAAAATGGACAAACACGGACCTCTGGGAACCAAGAGGTGGGATCAGGTGCCATGGAGGAATAAGCATCCCCTGTCGACCGGTCACACCCGCCGTGAGTCCACAGTCAAGTCCAATGAAATACGTGAGGAGTGTATCCTCGTCACAATTGGTACAGACGTCTCAACAACCGCCAACGAAAAGGCAACTCAACATTTCACTTAGTGAAACAGAGTAGTCGCAAACAAGACTATTATACCGACCGTAAAACTTGCGGAACGTTGACATTAAACGCGGTTTTCGATATCCCTGTATATAAACAATAAAGAAACAGACTTCATTCAGAAACTGCTAAAGCTAGCGGTGTCCTTGAATTTGTCATTTAGATATATCGACGAAGTTTTGTCAATTAATAATGACAATTTTCATACATATGCCAATGCAATATATCTCAATGGACTAGAAATCAAAGATTCAACAGAATCAAGTACACACGCTTCTTACTTAGACATTTTACTTACTATAGAAACAAATGAGAAATTATGCTATACGAAAAAAACACGACGATTTTGGATATCCCATCGTAAATTATCCACATGTTAAGAAGTAATATTCCACAATCACCTGCACGTGTTCTATATATAAACATTTTATATACAGAGGTAACCTACTCACTGACAAATCATTGACACATAGATATTGAAAACCGCGTTTGATGTCAACGTTCCACAAATTTTACGGTCAGTATAAAAGTCTTGTTTGCGATACTCTGCTTCACCAAATGAAATGCTGAGTTGCCTTTTGGATAGTACTTGCTTGAACGTTTGTACGATTTGTGTGACGAGGTTTCGCTCGTCACTTATTTCATTTGAAAAACGGCGGGTGTGACCAGTCAAAAGGGGATGCTTACTCCTCCATGACACCTGATTTCACCCCTAGAGTTCCAGAGGTCTGTGTTTGTCCTTTTACCATATCTGCATATATATACATATATATATATATATATATATATATATATATATATATATATATATATATATATATATATATATATATATATACCTACCCTAGGCATCTTGAAAATTAATACTTTGGTATCGGCATCTGACATTTTTATTCAAATGTATATATTATATTCATATGGATGGATATGATTTAAAGATAATTTTTTTTCTTTTATTTTTATTACAGGAACAGGCCTATGCAGAATGTATTTGAACATTGAATATTTTGACAATTTTATTTCTAAACTGAATCCGTCCGCCTATGTTTCATATTGCTGTGTGCTTTAAAATTTTGAATTTGATACTAATACTATTTAAGAATACCTTTACATGATTATTTTATTTTATATGTCATTTTTATATCATAATTCAACTTGTCTGTGATATATTCTGTGATATTTTCTAATTCAATGACTGTTACATAAAAGGTAATATTTTTATTAGAACAACGTTATTTTTTTATTATTTTTTTTATATTTTATTATGGTATTTTGGCCAGGATTTTACATCAATCTCTACAACTCCACCTGGCTAGGGAGTATGAGGACTTCATATGTATAACTGACCAAATACCAGAGAGAGAGAGAGAGAGAGAGAGAGAGAGAGAGAGAGAGAGAGAGAGAGAGAGAGAGAGAGAGAGGAGAAAAGAAAAATAAACAAAAAAATGAAAGGAATAACACAATGATCCGTTGAAATACAATGTATAACTAAAAAAAACCAAGACCACATTTTATATGCAGATCCACACACACATACACACACAATATGATAGAGATGAGGTGTAGGGGTGTCAGCTAACATGGAAAGGGATTGTTAGTTTGGTGGTCTTATTTTTCTTTTCTAAATTCCAAGGTCTTTATGTATACTTGATATTTTGGTTATATATTTATTTATTATATAATAAATAGTATGCATTTCTAGACTAATTTTTTAAATAGTTCAATATCTATTGGAGATTTTGTTTTTAATGATTCTATTTTTATCATATTTATAATAGCTGCTTTGGCTTGGTAATTGAATATTTTTGAACCAATCCAAATTACATGTGATTTTTCAAGATTTATTTTTAAACCTGAAATTTTTCCAAACCATTTAATTTCGTCTAGTGTAGATGTTAAGGAATTCTTCGAACCATCAAGAAAAATTGTTGTATCATCTGCAAATTGGCTAAGAATGTATTCAGTGTCTTTAATTTTTATACCTGTAATTTTGTTACTGTTTCTAAGTTTTAAGGACAAAATTTCTGCACACAAAAGAAATAAATAGCTTGATACTGGGTCACCTTGTTGGCATCCTCTAGATATATTAATGGGTTTCGACAGATTACCTCCCATATTAATATTTGAAAATATATTATTTGTGAATGTTTTTATCCACTTTATTATTGAATTATTGAAATTTAAAAAATTTAAAACTTTTATTATAAAATTCCAAGATATTGAATCAAAAGCCTTCTCAAAATCAATTAAAAATATCATTCCTGGTAAATTGTTCTGTTCAGTATAACTCATAATATCATAAACTGTTCTAATATTTTCTCCTAAAAATCTACCTGAAAGAAAACCTGTTTGGTCTTCATTGATTATGTTATTTAATACTAATTTAATTCTCTGTGCTATACATCCAGATGCAATTTTGTAAATTATATTTAAAAGTGTTATGGGGCGCCAGTTTTTAAAAATTTGTTTTGATTTATTTCCTTTTGGGATGCATGTTATAATGCCTTGTCTTTGTGTAATTGACATATTCATTTTATTATAACTTTCATTGATAGAACGAATAATAAAATCACTAATATCAGACCAAAACATTTTAAAGAACTCAACTGTATAACCATCAAAACCAGGACTTTTGTTATTTGATATTTCATATTCGAAATATTATCGTAAGATTCTGAAGAATTGCGTTAAATGTCAACATGTTGCAAATTTTAAGGTCGGCATAACAAACTTGTGTGTAATTACTATGTTTCGCTAAAGGAAACGTTGAGTTACGTGTTCGATAATGGTTTATACCGATTTTGACGATGGTTTATAGACGGATTTGGCAATACATTTCAGTTTATCATGTGGCCTTGTATGATACCACTGTTTTCTTCCGGAAATATACATTTATATTTGATGTCAACTGATGAAGTCTTCCATTGCTTAAGCACAAATCATATCATACAAATGTGTTTATTGATTGAAATGCATTTTACGACATGCCGCCCAAATTTAAAGAGCTCATGGAATCATGGAATTTTTTAAAAATTAAATTATCTTTGTAGCTCTAAATTTTGTACCAAAGACAGGTGAATATTTGTAAATGTATATTACGTTCTTAGATAAATAAAAAGGAAATGAGTGATGTGAACAATTTTTTTTCAGTTATTCAAATAATCAAATAATGACGCAATGATTATGTAATACAAGGCAAAAATGGGGATAGCTAAACAAATTTAGCCAAAATAACTAGCTATGATCCCCATTTTCCCCACTCATATTGATACAATTCAACAAAATAGGTTGTGGTTGGTGTACAAAAAAGAATGCGTCAATAGTGGTATAATTATGCAACTCAATAAGCAATAACAATGGTTTTCATATTACAAATAAATAACAGTGTCAAAAATAAAACCTGTCGGATGCAGTTCGAATGCAGGTGCGTCAATAACCCAAATGACTCGTTCTCAGCTCAACATATACACAACGAACGCTAACTCTCCAATAAGGTGATGCATATTCATCATCACTAGTCTATCGTTAAACTGATTGGACAAAGGATTATGTAAATAAGATAACATTGACTGAGTCTGTGAAGGAAACAAACATCGCACTCAAACAACAATATAGCGATGTTAATTTCGTTCCAGTTATAATTTCTTGTGTAATTAAAGAAATCATTATAAGATCATTCTGACTATTACTAATCAGATCTCGAGCCCGTATTATTCAAATCAGCTGCCGAGAGCTCACTTGCAGTTTAAAGACTGAAGTACTATGAAGTGATATTCTATTGATAAATGAGCACACTTGTCTCTCCTGTTTATTAGTCTATAACATCTATTACTATTGACCGCTTCTTTGGGACCTGTGTATGCACCGTTAAGGCGGACTGTAGACTTTCGGATATATCACTACTAAGATCAATGCAATCATGATGAACTTTAACCCAGGGTTGACCTGTAAAATAGTTAAATTATTCAAATGCTAAAATAGATGGTATTCAAATCAATTTTTCACAATTTCTTGATATAAAATAGTTTATAGATACATCACAATACACTGAATTTCACATATTTTTAGAATGTAGCTGTCATTAGGGACTTTGGTCGAATGTCAACGAACTTAAAGAAAATCATTGGCCATGATTGAGAGCATTAGACTATTCCATGGCTCATGATTAAAATGATTATTTGGGCACCAGTTAGATTTGCAGCAAGTGTTTCTGATCAAAATGAGCATTCAAGGTCCTTTTTATATTGAATTGTTTTCCCGGACCCCCACCCTCTACCAATATCCTCAGAGATTGTCCATCTTTTTTCTGTGCTGTGTGCGTTTGCCAATGTAATGAGATTCCGTAAGACATGGCCATAATTTTAAGATCAGTGTCTTTCACTTCAAATGCGGCGTACTTCACATTTGATTCCCAATATCATTTGGTCTGACATGAAGTGCGAAGTGAAACATCTAATCGGATACATTGCTTTTTGTAATGTAATACAGATATATATATATATATATATATATATATATATATATATATATATATATATATATATATATATATATATATATATATATATATTATATATATAGACAGAGAGAGAGAAAGTTAGAGAGAGAGAGAGAGAGAGTGTGTAAATATTACAAATTACAACCTAAGTTTGTCCTTTTTTCCAATGTTAGATATTCCTATATACAGAACATTATATATTTAATGAACCTAACATTTATTTTAAATAAAAATTATTTTACCTTTCTTTATTTCATCCCCTACTTTTACCATCAATTCAAGCCCAACTTCGTATTTAATCTTATCAGAACTCTTTGACCTTCCTGCACCTAAGCGGACGGAGTTTTCAGCACATATCAATGCGTTTATCTCCCCTACATATCCTGAAAAAAAAATCAAAACACCAATAATTACAGTCAGATAAAATAGTAACCCGGCCATTCATCTTTTTCCATCAAAAGAAGTTCGAATAGTGTCTCAAGCCACACTCAACAATTCTTCAGTTATATGGTGGCGGTCATTTTTTATTTTTTATTAAGAGAGAACCCGCAAGTGAACTGGCAAACTTTCTCGCAAAACCCAGCTTAGGTTCCAGCAGTGCTTCATGGTTTATAGCACGACGCTCTAGATACTCGGACACGGTGGCTACTCCATCACTAGATAAATGATGAAAATGTTCATACACGAAATATCTTTTTAAGAATAAGGACCCTTATTACATTATGATATATTATATATTGCTGACAACCGTGTGTGAGTTTTGAATTGGTTATGTAGTACGTGTGTCATTGTAGTGTAATATTTAGTATTGTATGAAGATAGACACGAGGCATACAAACGCAAGTAGAATTCATACATTATTCAGATAGGTCTGTTTCCCTAAACACGTGCTTACACAGATACACGTATGAACACACACACACACACACACACACACACACACACACACACACACACACACACACACACACACACACACACACACACACACACACACCGTTGTCATGTTCTGAGCCCTAAAACCCACCATCGAAATGCGAATGCGTTGATGATCGAGAGGTTATTGCGTTGTGGGAGTTCTCGCGACGCTTGATAAAATATATATATTTTAAACTGACAGATACCTAAGATACTGGTAAAAGGAAGTTATATTAAACCCAACCATGTTACACTATACCAGTAGCTCATAAGATTACCTGTTGATTCACTGCACAGTTCTGTTATAACCTCGGCTTTTGGTAGAACTGTCCACACGTCAACATTTCTGTAACAAAGACTTTCGGCCACTTCGGATATTACACCTTGACTTTGAATTAACTGACAGAAAATGTCCAAAGCCTCGCATTGGCCTGTGATTTTCTCGAGTATCCGCTTACGACCATTTTCAACCGAACACTCATTACCGCTTCTATATAGTAGATGTCCACCTGTATTGAAAATAACAGGTAAACTTATTTAATTTTCTATTTCATAATTTCAAACACATATCTAATTAGAAGAAAGCCTTTAAAGACGTTAATGATTCGACAACGTCAGCGTTTGATTCTTTACTAGTTATGTGGAAAAGATTGTAGGTTTACATGTAACTTTGTGTCCAGCCAACCCGTTCAACATTTGGTCGGTGGGGTGTAAAGCATCTATGATCCAAAGAAAGATATTATGATACAGAAGAAAACTTAATATCAGGGATACAAACATATAATCGTATTGACCTAAATGTAAATGTGAATGAAAATAAAGTCAATGAATTTTTAATCAGTACAGATAAATAAAAAAATACATCACAAGATACATGATTATCTGTGATGTATAAATGTCAATACAGTCTAAAGAATTAAATACTAATTAACGATAATTAATTTCTGTCCTAATTATTATACAAAAATAATGAATACAACATGCAGGAAGAAAGAAGGATATAAATATATCTGACACTCAAATATGCCAGGGTCAACGTCTTCATAATTACCCATGTTTATCACAGGTAAAAAGTCCAGTATGTACTTTTAAGTTACACTATCAACGAAGCAGAGGGCACGTATAAAAGAACGGCTTGACTTTTAATATCTCTCTCTCTCTCTCTCTCTCTCTCTCTCTCTCTCTCTCTCTCTCTCTCTCTCTCTCTCTCTCTCAGAATACATATGATATCATATGACATGTACATATACATAGGTAGGTAGGTATGCGTAAAGTAAAATTGAAGTTCGAAAACTACGTAGTATTTTAGTGATAAATAGTTAACAATGCAAAGCCTAGCATTTTACTAGATGTGTATTTACAGTAGAACCGGGTTGGTTCGATTCCGGGGTCATACCAACGACTTTAATATATATATATATATATATATATATATATATATATATATATATATATATATATATATATATATATATATATATATATATATATATATATATATATATATATATAGTGTCTGTTCCATGCAAAATGATCAAAAACACGGGTTGTGGCACTTAAAAGAACCCTCATTGCATTCGGCACGCCACATAAATCAGTGAAAGTGGAAACTTTTGACGGGATGTAAAACAACAAAGAAATAAAACAAATCAAACCGTAAACTGTGTAAATAAGACAATAAACAAAGGCAACAAAACAGTACCTAACATTGTCACAAGCTCTATCAGATCTTCGGGTCCATTTCCTTTCAGACATTCCAAGGCTTCAGCCACTTCTAATGAATTGCCCACCATCCTGCCGATTGGATTGTTCATATCGGTAAGCAAAGCTAAAGTCTTTATTCCAAGTCGGTTTCCAATGGCAACCTGATAACAGTAACAAATGCATTTCTGGGGCATTAGAATAAAAACATATAAAAAGGCAGCATATATGTGAGTCGAATCACTTTCTTGTCTTCCCTTTTTAAGTTTCATTTAATGACATCACGCTGGCCGTTTTACTAAAGATCAAACTGAACAAAATATTATCCATCGTTTTGTCTGGTTTTGCAAGAGGCTCGAGAATAAAAAGATATTTCTCTACATCGTCACACATCATTTGTGTAATCTCATAGAACTACTATCTATATTAGGCAAAGTAAACTCAAAAACGACAAAATGGAATATAATAATTTCAACATGAAGAACAATTACGAATCGCAAACGTGATAGGCCAGGTGTACGGAAGTACTCCGCGTCACATGTAAGCATACCACACAAAAAGGTCATAGTGTCCGGCAGAAGTAAGCGTCACCTGTCAGCATGCCACACAAAAAGGTCAAAGTGTCAGGAAGAAGTAACCGTCACCTGTTAGCATGCCACACGAAATGGTCATAGTCTTCGGAAGAAGTAAGCGTCAACTGTTAGCATGGAAAGGTCATAGTTATTTTTATATCTGATTGGCGAAAGGGTGTGACTGTTCGTGCTCTTGAATAATATCAAACATTCTTGAGAAAGTAACGTGGTAAGTCGATCTGCAAAAATCCTTTTTTTTTATTTAGATTTGTATTAGGATTCCTTTAGAATGGAGCCGGCCTGGCTCAGTCGGTAGCGCGCTCGACTCTGGATCGTGAGGTCGTGAGTTCGAGTCCAGCCGGCGACAGGTTGGTTTCCTGTCTTTCGAATGAGACAGTAAAAACTGGAGGTCTCGTGTCACAGTTGGTGTCGGCACGTTGAAGAACCCTCACTACTCAATGGCCGTAAGTGCCGAGCATAGGCCAAAATTTGAAGCCCTTCACCGGCATATGGTGACGTCTCCATATAAATGAAATATTCTTGAGTGGGACGTTAAATAACAATAAACAAACAAACAAACAAACAAATCATATAGAATGACTTAATATAAAAATGAACAAGTCACAGTATTTCTTCTTTTCTTTTTCATTGGAAATGAAACATGAACAATCAGGATGACAGGATATCTCAGTAGTTAGTGCATTTGCATCTCACTAATTCGACCCAGTCGATACTTGGATTGGACAGGGGGATATGTGAGATGGCATGGCGGTCGTCAAGTCGGACTTGAGGGTTTTCTATAATTTTCTCCGACTACTAGGACCCCGAACGCCAACATCAATGCCAACGATAGATATTTATATAAGTTGACATAACTTGTTTGCTAATCGTTGTAAAATTATTGACACAGGGATATCGAAAAGCGCGTTTGATGTCAACGTTCCGCAAATATTACGGTCGGTATAATAGTCTTGTTTGTGATTACTCTGTTTCACTGGGTGAAATGTTGAGTTGCCTTTTCGTTGGAGGTTGTTGAACCTCTGTACCAATTTTGACGAGGATTAGTTCCTCACAATTTCATTTGGACTTGACTGTGGACTTTTAAATACTATATATATATATATATATATATATATATATATATATATATATATATATATATATATATATATATATATATATATATATATATATATATATATATATCACATTGTGTACAGAAAGAAACGGTTTTATACGTAGAATTTTACAAAACTACTTTTACCATTTTCTTTGCTAAGTTTCTTGCCAGCTTCTCATCCTTAATAACAGCACCATTCCCGCATTTTACATCTAGTACCAATGCATTTACATTTTCCGCTGCCTTTTTGGACATAATGGATGCTGCAATATATATCATTATACATATACTTTTAAATATACATGTATTCCATAATGTATTTATTTATTTTCGTATTCGTAAAATTAAACAGATATTGTCTGTCAAGAATGAATATAGCTTACTAAAAATGGTAATCACTGTATAACTTTCTTGCCTACAATAATGTTTGGCATTTATATACGTTTTCCAGTTCATATTGTAGCAGCTGCTACTAAAAAGTAACCTATTTGTAGTTGAAATAGGCACTTGGAAAATAGAAATGAAAGTATAATTTGATTACCAGATATAAGTCCAATACTGTCCACAGTGCCTGTGACGTCACGAACTGAGTACAACACTCTGTCTGCCGGAACAAGACTTTCTGTTTGCCCAACAATACAGCAGCCATTTTTATCTACTTTGGATTTCATGTCGTCATAAGGAATTTCAACTGTAAAACCGGGAATGGATTCCAGCTTATCCAATGTACCACCTGTGTGTGCTAATCCGCGGCCGGAGATCATGGGAACCTGGAGAATATAAAAATCACAGATACAGAAGGATTGATCTTTGGGGTGTCCAGGGTGTACAATACAAATCTGGTGTACAAAGAACAGACCTCTAGCAATCCAGAGATGGGTCCAAGTGCCATTGAGGAGAAAGCATCCAACGTTGAACGATCGCACCCGCAGTGAATCCACGGTCAAATTAAAAAAAACGTAAGGGTTGTTTTCCAATTTTGTCAAAACTTTATTATGTCGAAGAAATTGCTCATGGAATATAAAAAATCTCAGATAACAATAAGGACAAACGGACCTCTGGAAATCAAGAGGTGGGATCAGGTGCCATGGAGGAGTAAGCAACCCCTGTCGACCGGTCACACCCGCCGTGAGTATACAGTCAAGTCCAATGAAATACGTGAGGAGTGTATCCTCGTCTAAATTGGTACAGACGTCTCAACAACCGCCAACGAAAAGGCAACTCAACATTTCAACTAGTGAAACAGAGTATGATAATTGCGAACAAGACTATTATATTTGCGGAACGTTGACATTAAAAGCGGTTTTCGATATCCCTGTGTCAATAATTTGTCAGTGAGTAATTTACATCTGTATATGAAATCTTCATGTGTTGTACACGCCTTGGCATATCGGATCATTTGTGAAATATAAACTCCATATGCGGGTGACTGAAGGATATTAATACTGTTGAAACTTTACGATGGGAAAGCCAAAATCGTCGCGTTTGTTGTGCTTCGTACTTATCATAGATTTCAGTTTGAAAAACTAAATAATGAGAATCGAACATTCCAACGTCTCATTATGATGGAACAGTTACGAATGATATATTTTGATATGACGTCATGTTATGAAGGAGGTAAAATCATTGTGTGACCTCATATAAGGAATTCAACAGAGTGTCAAGTAAGCACGTGCGATGCGAAGCCGAAATCAATCGTAAGTGCTTGTATTCATTTTATGTCAGTAAGAAAAAGAACATAAGTATACATAAAAACATACACTCACACAGAAACAAATACAGGCCTATATAAGTGTGTGTGTGTGTGTGTGTGTGTGTGTGTGTGTGTGTGTGTGTGTGTGTGTGTTATAAAATAATATCTTCAGAGTTCTATCATTTGATATAAAGTAATGAATCTTCTTCATACCTTCATGCCACATGCTGTTAAAGCGGGTACTAACACGAGGCTGATTTTGTCCCCAACACCCCCAGTGCTGTGTTTATCAACAATCCGTCCATTCCATTCACTTGGCCACTGTAAAACTTCTCCCGTTTTTATCATTGAATCCGTCAAGTGGGTTGTCTCCTCGTCATTCAGCTCATTGAGCATTATTGCCATTACCATTGCGCCTACAAAATGAGCATAGACGCTACAATATAGATATACGCTACGCTGTTGATATGTAAATAAGTCAACTTATAAAACGAAAAAGTTTATTTCATTAATCATATTTTAACTACAGTCTTGTTACAAACATAGACTGACCCCGTATATGATGTTCAAGATTTCAAAGATGTTAAGCGATGGTTAAACATAAGATATAAGCTTTGTTTTATTTCATTAAAAAAAACAATATAAATTGACGAAAAAAAACTCGTCATTAGGATCAGTAGTAGCATAGTAGATATATAGTAGTATGAGGAGGAAGAGGAGGACTAAATAAAAAACAATCAATGTTTGTTATAAAAATAGCAACTACTAGTAACAGTAGGAGTAATTATAGTAGTAGTAGTAGTAGTAGTAGTAGTAGTAGTAGTAGTAGTAGTAGTAGTAGTAGTAGTAGTAGTAGTAGTAGTAGTAGTAGTAGTAGTAATAGTAGTAGTAGTAGTAGTAGTAGTAGTAGTAGTAGTAGTAGTTGTAGTAGTAGTAGTAGTAGTAGTTGTTGTAGTAGTAGTAGTAGTAGTAGTTGTAGTAGTAGTAGTAGTAGTAGTAGTAGTAGTAGTAGTAGTAGTAGTAGTAGTAGTAGTAGTAGTAGTAGTAGTAGTAGTAGTAGTAGTAGTAGTAGTAGTAGTAGTAGTAGTAGTAGTAGTAGTAGTAGTAGTAGTAGTAGTAGTAGTAGTTGTTGTAGTAGTAGTAGTAGTAGTAGTAGTAGTAGTAGTAGTAGTAGTAGTAGTAGTAGTAGTAGTAGTAGTAGTAGTAGTAGTAGTAGTAGTAGTAGTAGTAGTAGTAGTAGTTGCTGTAGTAGTAGTTGTAATAATAGTGGTCTTATGTTGTTGCTGTTTATGTTGATGTTGTTGTTTTGTTGTAGTAGCAAAAAAAACAGCAAAAAAGCAATAATTGTCCACATATCGCTAAATGAAACACAATCTTACCAATCTGTGATTCCTGTACGGAACCATTAACTACGCCATTCACAAAAGCCGTAATCTCATTTTCACTCAAAACCTTTCCGTCCCTCTTCTTGATAATTATGTCTGGAATACGTAGATGATCTGCCATCTTCAAACTTTATCTTAAAATGTCCTGTTTGTCTTGGACCTGAAAGTAGTTTGACTCCAATCCCATTCATCAATAGAAAATACTTCTAAATAACTCCGTTTCGACAGATACATAAACAAAGTCATTCACCTTTGTGGTCAATGGGGCGAATATGATGAACAAAATTAATTTCCAAGCTCACTTACCTTGATTAAATTAATAAAATCAAATTGCAGGTAGGGCTCACATTTTAATAATACACAGCTTAATAATGCATGTATTTCATGTGCGTACATGACACTGATGTTACGATTTGTCAGGTGCAAGTAAAACATGTTGTGTTCACACGGACAACGTCGCACGCCACATTCATACAGATATGAATTCCATTCACTGTCTGACATGAGTTGAATCCCATTCAGTCCCTAGCTAAGCTCAACGGGGAAGTATAAATGTATTCAAATTACAACAAAACTAAGTTCATCTGTTTTTACAAAACGGAGTTATGATATTATTATACCGGTAGCCATACAGAGTAAATATAAAATGTGATAATGACTTTGGCGTCAAAATATTTTAATATCATTCGAGAGATATATTTGTGTAAATGTTGTTTATTGAAATATACAAAATACTGTTCACAATTTTAAATCAAAGTAGTGAAAGTACTGATACGAGTTGATGGTAATCGTAAGTTTTAATGAGGTACTATACACTCAGTATACTGAATACTTTTTAATTCGGTAAAATTAGGTTTTACAAAAAAGTAACTAAAATCGGGTCAGACATTTGGCCTAACGTGAGTACTGATGGCTTATTTATCATGCAACAAACTACATAGATCAGCGATATGATTATAAAATCTTGTGCTTATGAACATCGTTTCGTCGATATTAAATTTCTTTGAGACAAGGCAGTATTATACCCTTACGCTATACTTCCTATCAGTAGCCTTAAATCTCTAGGTCAATACGTGTACATGTAAAACTGCAGCAAGTTTCTTATCAGTTAACATTACATGAATGGGGAATGACACAACTTCAATGTCCAACTTCACAGACAGATCTTGCCAATACACAGTAAGGGAATTTGACCAAAACTCATTTGCATATTTATCGTGCGCAAGAATTGTTAACAGTCCAGTCTGTCACTTCTATCACAAGAGTATAATGGTAAAAAAATAATTGAAAAGCAATTTTATAATATCTTAAAATGCATAAAGGACGCCGAACTGACCTTTAATAGCATATACCTCATAGTCGTAAACCACGGCCCAGAATCGCTATGCACTTGCCTACCCGTGGTTTTATGTACCCGAAATCACTCGTAGCTAATGAATATTTATAAAGAAGTAAGTGTGTTCAATTCATCCAATCACAGTAGTTGTGATCGGCAACGGAAGTTATCGCGAAGTCCTTTTATCTAATACAATTTTGAAATTGTTAAATAGCCTCGATCTGATTAGCTGACGAATGCACGAGCACCGTTTACTCGCATTGTCTGAGGCTTTATGAATAATAAAAACAAATTATGCACGAGTGATTTCGGGTACATGAAAGAGGAAGGGTAGGAAATAGCATAGCAATTCCGGACCGTAGTTTTACGATGATGGGGTTCCCTATACTGTTTGTTTACAGTTCATGGCAAATTTCGGAATCACTATGTCGGATTTTTCAGTTGTTTATATGACAGGACAGAAAATTGTCGTGTCAATCAGTAGATGTTTTAAAGGAACCTTTAAGGAACATACTATTAGTAGGATCGTCATTGTGCGTGGTAAACCGTCTTATTGGGGTATTGAAGGTAGTCTTTGAATTATAATTACTTAAATAATTACACAGATATGCCATATGCCTTTGACACAAAACCATGTCTGTCTTGACATATTCGCATAAATTTCATATGTCAAAAACTGACTGAAACATCTTATGCCATCGGAAACGTCGTAATTCTCAAACGAAATTGCACTGCTTGCAAACACAACACAATTGCCATGTGTATAATTTCAACCTACTAAAACACGTGTAACTTTGTACAACATGGACATTATTAACTGTTGAATATTTTTTTCTATTGTAAAATTATACTTGGGTTATTTTTCTATAGTAGAAAGTGCACCTGGGTCATTTTTCTATATCCGTGAAAAAGTTATCTGGAAAACGGGTAATTTTTTCTACTGGTATGGGCCAATAGACCTTTTTGGGGTTGTTTTTTTTCTGTTTCCGTTTGTCATAATAGTATGCAACTTCAGAGAACTTCCAGTTAAACATTTTATCTTATATATACATTATATATATATATATGACCTGGAATCTAGATACCATGCAGTGCTAGATGCCAGATGTGAAAAGCAGCCTACATGAAAGTGACGGTCCTTGTTGTCGTTACAAGAAAGAATTCCAACATCTATCATAAATTAAATTCTAGGAGAAGAACTGAGACAAGATATCATTGAATGTTGTCAATGTAAATTTTACGAAACCGGAAGCGATCTTGCTCGACATTCTGTTGAAGTCACATGATATGAACACTAACTATTCCGACAAAACTGAACGGAATGGAACAGACCGAAAAAGCGTAACGGGTATTCATGATTCCTACATCGAATAATGATCGAGCCCGGGTAGTGCTTGAGAATTAAGTCATCGGTGTAACCATAATTCCTACGTTATTGTGTACAAATCAGTAAAACGATAGGTATGACTCTTCCAATTGTTTTGGTTACGAGTCAGTCAACCGTAAGTGGCATGACTTAGCCAAAGAGGATACAAGTTGAGATGGGCACGAATTGAGATGGGTCCGAGTTTACCAACATTCCACAGAGAAGTAAACACGTTGCCATACAGGTAGCAAATAAACAAAACACAAAGGACAGAAAAAGAGGGGAGATAGAATCGATAAAGAAATTGTGCTCTGCGTTTAGGAACAGACATTGAGCGTTGAAATGTTCTGAGGAAGGAAAGGAAGCTGAAACAAAATTAATAATTTGCCATCCTTCTTTGAATTTCCCCTGAAGAAACCTCATTCTGTCAAGGCTATTTTTAGAACACTTCTGTTCAATCGTGGAGACTCGAACTGGTCGGAGAATATCAATACTTTCTTTTGCTTTTATCTATTTAACTTGAAGGTGGTAAAAGTATATGTATAGAAATACAAATTTTTAGTTAGAAAAATGAAAAATTGCAGTTTTTGGTGCAATACTTTCCACAATTTGACGTAGGCTACATTCATGTTTGACATGCTTCCGTATCGATATAACAGCAGTGACCGGTACACGTGCGATCGCTAATTAGGGGTGTTTGTATCATGTTGATGTTATCATTTTCTGACTAAATGCAGTGTTTGTGTGCACTAGTTTTGATTAGTATGTCTTTAAATTGTATAATCTGTGAATTGGGGAACTTGTTACGATATTTCATGTAGTTCAATTTGACCGGTCATGGGCCTTTAAAGAAAGCTCTTTTAAAATAGCAAATGATATAAATTTGATACTATGGTTACAACACATAACAAAGTCAGCATTGAAATTGATATGTGTCAGCAAGGAAAAGAAAATAATAGTATATGTGAGGATCGCTTATCTGATATGTATCAAGAGGTCACGACCTTATCATATCTGGTTTCATAGTATGTATTTGTCATATATTATGCATGATAAAGCATTGAAGGTTTTGCTTCCATACGAAAAATACCTATGTGAGAAAGTGACATATTAATGCGTGTATTCTCATAAAGAGTCTAGAAATACATCATTACTGGAATGGGAAATAAATATTTTTCCATGTTAATGTAAACGTTTCATCATGAAATATAAAAAGTGAGTTGATATCTAGGAAATACACTTCATCATTGTCGTCGTCGTTCTCCTCCTCCTCCTCCTCCTCCTCATCATCATCATCATCATCATCATCATCATAAATAGTAAATCATATATCAGAATTTTCCATAAATAAAATAATGATGCAAATAATAAAATATTGTTCAATGGATTGAAGATTGATTGTTCTATAATTTAAATTTCTTTATACTTGTATCTGTGTGCGACGTTGTAAGCAGTTACTTTGTAATAATAACAAACAGTCGATTTGTTATATTTTCAGTATCAATAGATATACTATAATTAACATTGCAGTTAAATGCAAAAACCAAAAGTACGAATACGCACATCACAAAAATGCAAAACACTGACATATTTTTACATATTATATAATTTATATAATACGTGAAAAATGACTTTTTCTATACATGTATATATATATATATATATATATATATATATATATATATATATATATATATATATATATATATATATATATATATATATATATATATATATATATATATATATATATATATATATATATATATATATATATATATATATATATACATACATATTTTGTAGGATACATGATATGATTCTTTAGGATTTGTGTAATATCATATAACGTGTTTAAGTTTTAAGAATAAGAAGTTATCCAACCGTATACTGATACCAGAAAAATAAATATATTTAAACTCTATACACCACATGGTTGGAGACTGATGCTGCAAAAATATTGTTGTAAATTAGTACATGTATTCGGATTCATTCATTTGATTGAAATGTCACTCATATTTCTGCTAGTTACAGATGTTAGGTTTTTAATCTATTTAAATGACAAAGGATCTGAAGGTGTATACTGTGAGTGAGTGAGTGAGATAGATAGATAGATAGATAGATAGATAGATAGATAGATAGATAGATAGATAGATAGATAGATATATAGATAGATAGATAGATCGAAAGAAAGACAAACAGACAGATAGATAGATAGATATATAGATAGATATATAGATAGACAGACAGACACACAAACAAACACAGGTAGATAGATAGATAGATAGATAGATAGATGTACAAGTTTATCAAAATGTTAATTGTAAATAAAACGCGTTAATTTCTATATGATATATTTATGTAACGTACTTTTAACATGTAACCCTCTTTTTGAAATCAATACAACTGTCTACTGAAGTATTTTCTTGTGTTATATATCAGTCCTCTTTTTTTCTCAAACCTGAATTATGAATTTGCTTACATTTGTAAAATGCTTGTGATAAAACATATACTTACCTGGTGTCCACGACACACTGCTAAAGACGTTGAACTCTGTGTACGCTATGTTTGTCATATAGATGTTACTATGTATCAAAAAGTTGTTTCATTGCATGCATCAATAATTTACTTGCACTATAAAAGTATTTTTTTCACATTGTCTCGTACTTAGAAGAATGCTTACAGCGGCGTGTATATCTTTAAGTACGCTCATACTAGAGTATTTTCGGGTACATTTGTATGTCGTCTGTAATGCCAAGTACTTGCTGTTACAGGGCGAGTAATCATGTGACCTGCAACCCTTTTGAATTTCCAAAAACTGAGTATATCAACAAAATCATATAAGTAAATTAATATTGAGAGACAATTAACATATTTTATTTTGCATTTTTGGTAATGAAATATAAGGATATATCATTTAAATAAATTTGTTATTTTTCACAATCAATGTAAACTGTTATTTTCACTCGGCCAATCAAAACACTGGGAATACTTTCTTTTGTTTTATGAAAATTTGCTTTATAAATTTAATGAGATATCTTGTGAGACAGAGGAATACACATTTAACATATTTATCACTCGTGCTACGTTCTCATGTCAAATATTATTCTTCTGCCTTACGGGATGAAAAAAAAATGTTATTCATTAAAAATTGCAATCAAATATCCTATATATGTGGATCACCCAGTTATATCACAGGAATTGGAAAATTGGAAACTTTATTAGATATGGTATAGGATATCATTCTTAATGACTATTAAGACTATAAAAATGCACAGCTTGGAGGGTGTAATTTGGTCATGGGCATATTTACAACATCTGTATGACTTTGATGTAAACAAAGTCGGGCGAATACAAACCCGGCATGCACTCAACCATGAACCGAAATAAAAGACACCACTATTACTACTTATACTTGATTGAAAAAGTGCCAAACCTGGGTTTCTGAGGGCAATTTTCACAAGGTATATCGGGATTTAAAAATTGTTATGCCTGTGTATATCTCTATTTTTTTGTTATTATATATCAATCTAAGAAGTAAAAAAGGGAAAAACACAGCTAATGTCCCTTTAATATCTTTAAAGGGGCATTAGCTAGCTGTGTTCTTTTTCAATTTCTTTTCCTTTTTTTATCATTGAAATTGATATACAATAACAGAAAGAGATATACACAGGCATAAAAGTTCTAAAATACCTATATATTTTGTGAAAATTGCTTGAGAAACCCAGGTTTGGCACCTTTTCAATTGCAACTGATGAAGTCAGCCTTACTATTTATTAACGAATACCATACCGGACCTGACCTATTTTCAGAAATGCCTGACTATAGTTCTTATTGTTATTGTACATCAAGTACAATAAGTAAAAGTAGGGAAAAAAACGAAATAATTATTTTGGTAATTAAAGCTAATGCCCCTTTAAGATGATATAAAGTTTAATAATAAAAATTACATATTCGCTGTTATGCTAAATTACCGAAAGTTTAAATACTTCCAGGTCAAGAAAGAGTTCAAGAGACTCCAACCCACCAGGTTATATGGATTTTACTATACTTCGCCTTAACTCAAGATATTTCTAATTTATCCATTCTCTTACTTCGTTTATCTCGACATCACATTCTGTATGTCGGAGAGAGACTTATCGCCTTTTTCTGTTGAAACATCTGAGTGTTCACAAGTATGTTCTTTTGATGTTGGTAAATTTACTTCCGTGAAGCTCGAATCGAAATTACATTGCATGTACTTGCTTTCTGCTCATTGCATCTGCAATTTACTCTACATACTTGGGGCTCGTTTTACAAAAGGTCTTAAAGCGATATGAGCTGTCGTCGGTGAAAATTTTTACATGCCCATTTTATGTGATATTCTATCTCATATATATTCCAAAGAGACCATCTGGTGGTTAGAATAACATATGCATGTGTAAAATTGCAACAATCTTGCCAAACGTAACCCGTAATATCAGTTATTTTTTGTCCGCCATACTTTGAGCATTGCAAATTAACTTTCGGTAATTTTTTACGAAGATTAATGAGACACCAATAAGCACGTGCTATTTGCAGTTAATATACATTATATTCTTATTACCTTTTGCGTTTATTTTCGTACATCATCATGTCATACCTAAATCAGGCAAAGTTTGTCTTTTTCGTCGTTTCAAAACATTCGTTTCTGAAATTGTCCACGTGCCGGGTATATCGGGTGATCTAGACCCATTTTTAACTCGTCTCATCGCATTTTCGGCTTTATCATTCTTGACACATATGATCATAAACTGCCCAACTCCACCGGACATGGCGGTACGATTGTAAAACGTGAGGTACGCATACTTTTCACAGTTATATTTTTTTGATTTTGTCAACGTCAGCATTCAGGGAAACATTAAAGATCGGAAAATTTTCTTTTAGTGACCTGATATATTTATTCACATATTCATCCGATTTTCTTCAGGTATTTAAAATAGCGTTGAAAAACATATGTTTTTAATAATAAATGCACTTTCCAATAAAAATCACGTCCTGTATTTTTAAAAATGAATATAAAACAGATAAAAATCGGCCGACTTTAACATAGTCCGAGCGCTTAAAGGACCGAGATACCCTGACCAAATTACGAATTACATTTGATATGGCGAAAGAGTTTATCTGAACGGTCATTGCATACGGAAATACAGCTGGAATATTTAAGGTACGGGAAAACTTTAATTCTAATAAAACAAATAACTTCGAAAAGAAGATCTTTTACAACGTTTTACGTGTTTGCCAATGTATTTGAACACACATTTTATCATATTCTCGACTATATGTCAGGGGACAAAAATAGTCATTGTGACAGCTTATATCGCTTTAAGTCCTAAATCCTAAGTCTTAGTCCTAATTGTCATGGGCCTGACCAATCAGCGATGCGTTGCCATGGTAGTTAGGACTAAAAGTTAGGATTAACTTGGGCCCTTTCGTAAAATGGGCCCCAGGTCTGTGGTAGATGTTTTTCATGGCAAATATGTTGTCTCCAGCCAATTTAATTAAAATCCGAGCTCTTATCGCTACCGTTTTCCGATATGTCGCGTAGAGGATGTAACAAAATCCGTTATGATGTTAAATGAAAGTAACCTCGTAACTTACAAAATCCTCAAAGTTCATCAAATGATAGAGGTATAACTATTTTTGACCACGCAAAATCCGGAAGTAAAGAATTATTTTCCTAACCTCGGACAGGATCGAATCACCAAAGATACTCCGAATAAATTCTGTGGACTGGCGATTTTTATTTCCTTGTCATTCGATAAATTTTCAAGATCGTGTAAAATCGTATTTTCGTTGTTCAAACATGACATACCTACCAGATGCCATTTCCATGTGATTTCGTCGATCCTCCACATTACAATTTAATACCGCAAATCCCTTGCATCACAATTGAAGTACCTACACCACTACGGCGCTGCACAAATATAGTAAAATCCATATAACTTGGCGGGGTGGAGTCTCGCAAACCCTTTTTTGACCTGGGCGAGTTTAAATCTTAGGTGATAACATTAAAACTTCACTGGCTAGAGTAATGTTCCTACTTGTCACCATATATAAAAGAGTATCCAGTGAGGAATTAAACGTTTTTCCCATGCAGCTTGTCATAACTGATAAGTGAGTAGAATCATCTGTATGATAATCAAAAGGTTACTCTGCCCCGACATCTTATTTGAATCCGACAATATTACCATGGTTATAGGCTTTACAAAACAAAATATCATAATACATGTACCTGCTCAAGAATATCGTTTCCATCAATATGACTTAGTCGGGAGGTCATATTTATAAACAGATGTATAATTTCAAAAGGAAAACTGGTATATGGCAAGGCCAAATACTAAATCTGACTGTATTTCAAAATCTGTCTAAGAGTATCCACTATTAAAAAAAATCACTGACTTTTATGGACTTTAGAATTCAAATAATGGCAATTTGTCTGTACGAAACTTCACTTAGTGTTATGGACATCATGTAAATTTACACTTTGGTATCCGAGATTTTATATTAGTATAAAATAACTAACTGCTATTAAATAACCGATTACTGGGTTTATGCATTGTTCTTTTCACATTGGTTGGCGGGGCGGAGTAATCGTCTGACTATCATACAGTCAATTCTACTCACTTTTCAGTTATGACAGGTTTATTATCAACCCGGTAATTATACCTATGATAACAAGTAAGAACGATTACTCCTGCCAGAGTAATTTTTATTTATTACCTAAAATTTAAAATAGTCCAGGTCAAGAAAGGGTTCACGAGACTCCAACCTGGCAGGTTATAGGAATTTTATTACAGACAGATATAACACATTTCGTTCTTACATTTATTAGATGTATGTAAAACATGAATTAGTACAAAATTACTTCAGTTGCTAGGATACAGTTTTCATGAATATACATAATGTCTAACTTCAAACAGCCACATAACATAAATTTTCAAGTATGAATGTAAGTGTACATTGTATGAAAACAGTATATCTTATTCTCTAAGCGGGTTACGATAATACATAAGCACAATTAAAGTCAACAGCATGAGGTACAGTTTTATACAAAAACATTGTACACAATATTCATTGCACAGATGGTAAATTCAGGGGAAAAAACTATCAAGACAATATGCACGGTCAAAAGGTAAAAAAAAAAAAGCTTAAGTACATGAAATATTGAAATGTAAGCCCGATATAGAGGGGCAAAGATGGGTACAGTCATTAACTCATTAACATTTCAAAAGTGTTACAGTAAAACCAAAATTTGTTGCACTGGAATTTTGTGTCAATTTCAACAGCTATTTAGTCTTGGCCATTTTATAATGATAAATAAAAAATATTTATTTATACATTTTACTTCGGGAAAAGACCAACAACTGCTGACAGTAAACTGGCAAACCACTGAGGAAGCAGAAAACGATTGTGTCACACCCAGCCCCACCCACCTGGGCCAAATATCATCTAAAATATAGAATATTTTGCCTAATATAATGCAATTTAGCAAAACAGAGTTTATATTACATTATTTAACCCTTTGAACCCTAAAGGCCATAAAAGACTTGTCTAAACAATAGAAATAGCACATCATCCATCTTAGGGTTGGAAGGGTTAAGCATAAATTATAGAACTTCAAACATTCTAAATCTCTAGATGTATGGTACTTTTCTGAATACCACGTTAAGGAAACAAATGAAAAATAGCACAAGACCTGTGAATCTCATGATTGAGCATTTTATACATTTGGGGAAGCCAATAGCTACTGCTTAATTTTGCGGAGAAACAGAAAGCCAACTCTAAACTTTTAATATTACAAACGTATCTTACAATCTTATCTATAGAGTTAATATAAATATGTATCCACTGAAATACCGTATCTATGAGAAACTGTTTCTTTAAATGAAAACATTAAACAGACATTTGCTAAATAAGCAATTTGCTATTTTCAGCAAATGGAGGTCAGAGTTGCCTCCCTTTGATCTATATTTTTTAATTTCCCATCTGTTTGGCATTAAGTACAACTGTACTAATAAAAAGCATGCAGCTACGACATCTACACATCTGTACATCATGTAGTATATGAAATTTAAATAAAGTGTCGTGGGTAAGATGAAATATAAATTAATGATGAGTATTTGATTTTATCTGCTGGAATATGTTTGAAAAAAAAAAAATAGAATCATAATAAAATTGAAAGAAAACTGTCATCTGGTGCCTGTTGCAAACATATGCGGTAAACAGGTAGATATTGTATAACGATGGCAACTTCTGATGCAACTGTGAACCTGTACGTGAAATGCGTAAAATGTGACATTTCTTGTCAACATAGATTTTTTATTGTTGTTTTAAAATTGTTTTAAGTGAAGTGCTGTAAATTTTTACCTGTGCTTTGGACAGTGAAGGGTTCTTTTACGTGCCACACCTACCAGGACATGGGACTATGGTTCTAAGTATCATCTCATGGTAAAGTTAGAGCAAAATCTCTACAGTGAGGGTTATTTTACGTGCCATGCCTGCCTGGACAATGGATCCCAGTTTTAAGATTCATCTCATGGTAAACTCAGAGCAAAATCTCTAAAAACATGTATTTCTGTCATTTTTTGGCCACTAATATCATCATTACTCAGTTGTATACTGGTGATCTTGTCAAAAATGGTGGTCATAAATTGAATTATTGAAAATGTATCGAATGACAGGAAGTGTTTGAAAGCCACTGATGATTATGGGCTGAAGTAAAAAAAAAAAAAGTAATTCCTTCACACTATCTCTGCTTAAAACATGATCAACAGCTTATAAAATTATTCTTATATATACATTGAAATCTCGTTATGTCGAAATCAGACAAGTAGCAATTCCTGTTATGTCAAAGCTAAACTGCTGGTCACCATTTTTAAGGATAAAGAAAAAAAATTGAGTTAATTAAAATTTTGGCTATCTCGAATTCTGGATACCTCAAAGTACATGTATGTTAGTAATAGCGGTGGTCTTGTGAATTTGGGGATAGCGAGATTCCACTGAATTTGCAAACCTTATCCCTAATAAGTTGATTATGATGATGACACAAGGAGCCACAAATCTTGTGACAATATTTTTTGTTCATATCCAAAAACTTGGAATATACATGCCCAAAATGACTGAATTGTCTTGAAATTCAATAATTTTGCACCACAATCATTTTGAAATGAACACATGCTATAGACATAAGTTGCAACACAATATAAAACTTCTAATGTACAAATATTATTGCTTGAAAGTTTAAAAATAATTTAAAAAAAAAAAACAAACAAACAAAATCATTTATTAATATTTCTGTACTCCTCCCACTGAAAAAAAATGGAGAAATAAAGATAAGTATTTGAGATGAAACAGAGAAGACCAGAAAGCTAAAACTAAAATTTCACAAATAAATAAAGTTAAGAGAAAAAATAATAAATAATATTATTGTGCCTGAAACTTACTGTAGTTTCATATTTACAAATTTTCTTTAAAACCACAAATAAAATGAAAACACCACTATGCTTTATTTTCAGTATTGCATTCAGTAGGACAGGAGTTTTCTTAAATCCATCCAGAATTATGAGTGGGACTATCAAGTGAGGGAAAGAACAATTCCCGTAAAAACTACAGAAAATATGAAAAAATGTTGATTCTGGTAACGAGATTCTGTGAAAGATACAAGCAAAAAATCACTAGTGGAAAAAAGGTATTTGGCAGCAATGAATCTTTGAGAAATATAATTTACCTAGATGATGTGTTTTGTCAAAGACATTTGTATTTGGGGTGAGCTAGTGTGTGAAGGTATGTGTATACCAGTACCTATTTTGTATATGAGTATGTGTGTGAATATGTGTTGCGTTTTAGAGCATGTATGTAAAAAGATATTCCGCATTCACATATGTATCAAAGTTTGGAAAACTATTTTACTGGTGTCTTTGACAGAAAGCTTAACTTTGACCTTTTACATTACATGGGAACATTTGAACATTTTTGTACCTTAAATCAATAATAATAATAATAATAATAATAAATAAATAAAAAATAATACTTAATAAGTAAATAATAAAATCATAAAAATAATAATAAAAATGAAAAATAACATAAAAATTAAATAAAAAAGCCTGACAATGATAAGCAAAATTTTTACATTTTATATTCTAAAATAAAACTCTGCTGAACCTAATAGAAAAGAAAGGAACAAACAATTTGTTTTTGTTGCAAAGTGGGCGGTATTTCTGTTTCAAAAAGGGCAGTATTTCATTTAAAAATTGGACAGAATTTCTTTTACAAAGTGGGCAGAATTTCTGGTCCAATGTGTGTGGTGTATCTGTTGTAAAGTGGGCGTTATTTTTGTTACAATGTGGGTGGTACCCCTGTTGCAAGTGGGCGGTTTTCTGTTTCAAAGTGGGTGGTATTTCTGTTTCAAAGTGGGCGGTATTTCTGTTGCAAAGTGGGCAGTATTTCTGTTTCAAAGTGGGCAGTACAAAAATGACTGAAAAAAATGAAAGAGGTTACAAGCAAAAACATGACTAGAATAACTTTGAGCTCCATGCTAATTTGGCTCCATTTGGTACATATGTGTGTAGCAGAATGAACGACTAGATTACAATATTAACCTATGAACTGTGACTTACCCTACAAGACTAGCCAATCAACTGTGACCCCAAATAAGCAAATCAACTATGACTCTAGGTTAGCCAATCAGCTGTGACTTTAGACTAGCCAATCACCTGTGACCTCAGATTAACCATCAAATGTGACCTCATATTTCACACCTCACAACAAGACAAAATCAAATTTCAATTTGTGATGAAATGAAGTGAAATTGTATCATTAAACTAAATAACCTATCAGTAAAAACCATTAAAACTACTTTAATCGTTACTGTATCAAAATGTTCAGAAAGCTCAGTCTGTCTGATCTTTTAAAAGTGATTTGCTTTGACAATGTTTGTGATCACGCTCGATCTACATAAAAAAGGAATGAAAATACAAATTTGTGACCTGCACAAGGAAATTGGACCTTTGGTATATATAACATCAGAATGGAGAAAAAAGACATTGACTGAACTTAAAAATTTCACTATAAAACCTTTTTAATTTGCAGATTTTTAAGACACTCTCCACAGATTATCTTTGTAGAAATTGAAGAATTCCCTGAATATTTTGTAGGTATAAAAAAAGTAAAATTAAAAAGTTGATATCAGAAAACTTGATCCTAAAGTCCCTTTTCTCAAATGACATTCACTACAACATGGAAACCAAAGCATTCTGGGAAGACAAGATAGTACCCTTCAGGAAATATGTATTATTGCATTATGGGTAATCTGAGGTTACATCACTGCTACACACATATATATCTATTATCACATGCATTTTTATCTAATTTCTATATTGATTTTAAATACAATACTATGATACAAAACAATTATTACAGTTTATACATGTCATTGCTATTCTATGTATATGTACAGAGTCACTTTGTCTTACACGGACTGACAATACAGAGAATGAAACATTTAAATACGTATAATTACATACACACACACAGTCAACTGTGTGTAAAATGCATCCATATGCGTACAGAAACATATGGCACACCCTGTACATGTTAAAGTGATGAACGAATCAATCGCCATCATGTTAAATAAAAGAGTTGAATGAAATGTCACTTAGTACATAAAAAGGATTTCCTTAAAACACATTTTGTAGATGCAGTTCGTTTTCTTAAGTGTTTAACGTTGGCAAAGACTTGGACATAAAAAACAACACAATAATATACCCCAAACATTTCTTCAAGGTAAAGCATGCACTAGGTTCAAAAATTCAAAACAAATTTAACACTTATCCATTCAACCTCACACTCTTTCAACAATACTGTCAATGTCTGTGATTTCTGTAAACTATTATAAAAAAACCTAAAGAGTAAAAAGTTTTCATCCTTTGAAAACAATCAAACCATACCTGCAAAATGTAGGTATTAAAGAAAAAGGTTTAAAAATGCCTTTGGCAGACAACAATATATATATATATATATGAAACATTTAAAAACAGGTGTTGGAAAGGAAGAATTCAAGTGGGCCCTTGGAGGATATGAAATGATAATACTTAATGGAGAATACAAATTTCGGATAGAAAGATTTTATAAATAACTTGAATTATAATACCCAGTTTCGGCCAGGTTTAAAATTACATTTGAAGATTACCAAATCATATACATGAAATAAAGATGTAATTTTAGGAAGACATATTTGAAAATTCTATTTGAAGGAAATCAAATTACGACCACCTCTCTGCAACACATTTCAAAAGATTTTGTTGGACAGACTATCTAAGAAGTAAGATTTACAGAACGGTGTGTGAATAACAGAGAGTTGTGGAGGGCCTACACAATTAGGAGTGGAGAGTAAAAACAGGGCTTTCAAAGAGAGGTGTATATCGCCAAAACAACAGAGATGAGAAGGGCAAAATGACAGTAATAGAGAAGGGTCTAAAAAGGATCTACAAACTGAGATAAAGAGGAGTGGCAAGCCTCCACAGACAGCACCGAGATGTCAAGGCCTGCAAAACATAATAATGATAAGAGAACCACCGTGGCTTGAGGTTAAACATTTAAAGCTATTTTGTCGATTACATTTGTACTTTTTTTCCTTCGCTCTCGTCCACATGTACCTAACAAGAACATACACCAACACATATACACACATTCATTTATTTCCCACTGAGAACATTATTTGAGTGACAAATTAAAACACTTTAGCTGTACCATACATCGTAGGATGAGTAAAAAAGAATTTACAATACCAGAGAAATTTTGTCATTTTGTTCTCTATTACTGTATACTTGCAAATTTTTGCCCCTGGTTATTTTCGCCCTTTTACGTCATTAAACATATTTACTCCGTCTTAAATTCGCCCTTAATCACCAGTCTCATGCGTAGCATGTATGTCCGTGCTTCAATTATTTAGCTAAAAAATTTGGCTTTCATCTTAAATTTGCCCTCTCATTAAAAAGCAAAAAATAGCGAGGATTAAACAGGGGCAAAATTTTCCAGGTATACAGTATTCAAAGGTGGATGAAGAGTTCATTGGCCATTCAAACATTGTTTTTGAAACTTTTGAATGCTTTTAATGAAAAAATTCCACCTTGAGGAACATGAGGAAGGAAAAGAAAAATTGAAGTTATATTTTTGGAGAATTCTGAAGTTGTCTTCAGCGGCAGAATAGGTAAACCAATTACTTATAAGTACAGAAATATTTCAAATTTCAGCAAAAACTACCAATATTTCTATCTCAAAAATATCATGTAGTTGTGCTATAACCACTGACTTTTTTTAATACAACAAATTTCTGTCTATCAGGGTAATATCAGATCCAGAAGTAGTATTGGTTTCCTATATAAACTTCAATCCATATAGTATTTGATAAAATTTTCATTCCAATTAAAAGTTTATATCATCAATATTCAACCCCAATTTGAAATCTGACTGGGGCAAATCTCATATTAGATCTCTGTGTATTCGAGTTGCCTTTCATGCTGCGAGGAACAATAGTTTGTAAGATTTACTATATTCAAGAAAAGTAATGAAATAAAAATTGCGGTTATCAGGCGATCAGCAATTTTGAGTTGGACATACTAAACTAAGCAAAGTGACTTACATCACCTTGTTAAAACAAATATCTGGTACTATTTGTAATACTGATAAAACAGTGCCAACTTTAAATATTTAAATCAGAACAGAAATGTTATCATAGAATGGTTGAAGTTTATATGGGAAACCATTTTAATTTTATTTAATTTATGAATTTTTTTCAAATTTTGATTTTTTAATTTTCTGAACAATTTCTTTGGCAAAGATTTAAAAAAAATTGGGAAAAAAAACTTTGTCCTAGCAAAAAACTATTCAATATTATTCTGTTATTTCTTGATTTCTTTGTTCTCTTCTTTGTAGGTATGTCATCTAAAATAGAAGATTTGTTGAAGTAAATTGCAACATTAAAGAGATTTGTGAATGTCACCCCCAAATTAAGTTTCTTAATCTATTGAAACAATGTCACAAGTTGTTTTGCTGCTCTGGCAATGTCAAACGCACATTGCATAACTTGCTGGGTTTTAAATGGCAAGTCTAGTTCCGGATCTAGATCACCCATAATACCATCGCGGCACTCTTCCTGTAGTCGCACTGCACTTGTTGTGAGTAGATGAAGAGCACACTTAATGCTTTCTGATCGGAGTTTCTGTAAAGAGAAGATAGAAATGACAATATTATGAATTTTCTTATGTTGCCTATAAGCTGTTTACAGTTTCACCACCACGAAACTTAATGGTATGCTCTTATCTATTCTATTGGACCAGTCTATTGTGGATTGTGGGGATGAAAGGGTTTAACATCATGTCTCAAACATAGAGTACTCAAAGATTATAAAAGTTTACCTCACGCCAAATATATCTCCACATTTAACCTGACCTTAAGATCGCCCAATCTATTTAAAGGGGCATTAACTGTGTTTTTCCCCAAGACTTTTCTTTCTTTTTTATTTTTACTATTTATTGATGTACAATAACAAAAAAGAGATATACACAGGTAAAAAATTTTTTAATTCATATCTCACATTCTCAAGACAAAAGTTCAAATGGGTCAGCTTTTCCTTGCCAGCTAACTTCCTTTTCTAACTAGAACTGATTTTTTTATTATTTTTAATGATTTTGAACAAGAAATATAGGCTCTATCTGTTATTAACCAAGCCCAGATATAAACTCAAAACAATGTTTTTAGATCAAACATTCCACAATAGAGTGGCTATACAAACTGAGGGCTCCTTGAGAATGTCATTTCCAATCCTTACAATATTGAGAATCTGGGTTTGGCACCATAAAACTTGAGAATTTACATATGCTTTAGAATATTCTCAATTTGACCAGCTCAGCCAATCAGATTTCAGGATCAGCCAAAGTTGAGTAAAAAATTTTAGACTTAAAAGTAATTCTAAAGTTTTATGGTGCCAGGCACTGATAACAATTATCAGTGGGTTGGGACTGGGTGGTGGTTTGAAGCTTCCGACTCCAGTAAATACCTACCCTTGGAAACAGCTCCGTCATTTCCACTACAGCATCATAAATCTTATCTGCACATTGCCCAAAACTAAAAATACAGGAAAAGAATTCAGTAGTCTCGCTGCTATTCTGCTGTTATGCATTTTTCATGTATTAGGCACATGCTTACACATGATTTTCAGTAAGTAAAAATATATATATATACAGTCAAACCTGCCTTTAGAGACCAGTCAATATGCAACTGAAATGTGATCTTTCAAGGTAGGTGGTCTCTCAAAAGAAATTTTAATTATAGTGGTATTTAACTGAATGGTTTTCTCAAAAGACAGGTTGATTTTGATGACAGTGGTCTCTCAATACAGGTTCCACAGTATATTATTCTAAATTCGCATGATGGTAAATTTAGAAATATAAAAATTAAAAAATAAAACAATGTCTAAAAGTCAAAGGGTAGCAGACATCAATATTGATATTCCATTCTGTTCTAGGCTTAAGTAAGATCATTTTCATTCAGTGATGTTCAAAACTCTGAATAAAATATAACAAGGAAACAATAGCCGAAATTTGTAAGAAAACATAAATCAACAAATTCAGTTTAGTTTCAAAAACATTAGAAATGTTTACTGTATACCTATAAATTTTCGCCCCTGGTTATTTTCGCCTTTTTACGACAGAAAACATATTGACCTGGTCTTAAATTTGCCTTAAATCACCGTGATTTCATGGATAGCATGTACTTCCATGCTTCAATTATTTAGCTTGAAAATTTCACTTATTTTAAATTCCCCCCCCCCCCCCCCCCCCCCCCGCTCATCTGAGAACAAAAATGGGTAAAATTCAACATTTCCAGTTATTCAACAGTTGTTCATTTTTAATTTTTGTTTTACCTGTTTATTTTGTTTGTAACGCAGGATATAATTTCATAAAAAATTTGAATTCAAAATTCTTTATTTTTGTAACTGTGGTATGACTTAGGTATGCCGATAACCCAAACGCATGAACTAATTACTTTTTAGACAAAATAATGAAAACCTAACTCAACAACCCCTGCAGCTACAATTAGACTCACCCAAATCAATAAATAGTACGGTCTACCATCATAATTCTAGAGTGAACAAGTTTATATTGCATATAAAAAATATTAAGAAATTTTTATTCTAAATCATACACCCCTGAATTCTAACACTGGACTTAACCATTCTTTGAAATGGGCAAGTCCAAATGTGCCTGAGGGTTGATTAGTTAATTATTATTAACATTAAATATATTTTAACTCAATAATTTGACTTTCTAATAAAAGTTTTATCATCCTGACCTATATTTCATCAATCTGACATATATCTCACCAATCTGACCTATATATAATTTTTTAGGAATGATTTAAAAATATGACTCTGACATTTGTACTTTTTTTTTCCAGGAAGATGTTCAAGACTTACCTATCATGTTTGCCATCTTGACCCGATTTATGGAGTTCCTGAATATTTTTGGTAATTTTTTCTGTCTTTTTCATGACCTCCTCTGGTGGAGGAAGGTCTGAGTCATAATCTACTTCTTCAGCTATCATGGCTGTGGCACCATCAACTGAAGATTCTATTGCTTGGCTGCAAATCATAATAGAAAGGAACAAACATTATCATCATTTTTAAATTTGAGAAAAACATATAAAAATCTGAAAATGGGATGAGCAAAGTATTGTTTTTTGTTTGTTTGTCTGAATGCTGTTTTATGCCACACTCAACAATTTTTCAGTTATATGGTGGTGGCCATTTTTTAATGGTGGAAGAAAGAACCCAGTTACAATATACCTGGGACTGCAAGTAAACTGGCAAACTTTCTCAAAAAACCAGTTCAGGTTCCAGCTTGTACTGGAACCCAGGCTGACTAGAGGTGAGAGACATTATAATTTAAAGTGCAGTGCTCTAACCACGCAGCCCCCCCCCCCCCCCCCCACTCCACCCCCATCAAATGTACTGTAAAATGACCATTGTTTTGTGTGTCATCGTTAATTCTTTTCGATGAAAAATAGTTGATTTTTTGTTTCAAAGCTGCTTTAAACCCAGTGAAAAGCAACAAAATCAAACAGGTTTTCATTCAAAACTACAACCCCCCCCTTTGAATTTTTTATAGATAACAATCTTTGATTTTTCAATTTGTATCAAATATCACATATAAAGTAGAACACAAAAGCAATGCATTGCATTTATTTCCCAATGATTAACACTTTCCCCCACCTACAAAATAGTATGATCTGTTCCGTTTCTGTTGTTTTAAACCACTTTATAATGATCTGTGGGGGTTGAAAGGGTAAAAAATTTCCTGGAATCTTACCTTTGATTTATTGCACTATTGTCAACCGGCAGTGAACTTGGACAATCATAATGTGAAAGGTCAGGTCCTACAGGTTTTTGTAAATCATCCCCTATAGAGCTACAAGATTTCACTCTCTGTAATAGTAAAAATACAACATACAAAGTCCTATAACATGCATAATGCCACTGTGTTTATATATTTACATTAAGGAGACCTATATCATGTACCGTGTTTGATCCATTAAGTGCCCATGTCCCCGTAAGCGCCCCTTCCCCTTTAGCTCACATGATCAAGAGTCTTTTCTAGCTTGTTGACGAAAAGATGTGGGCCTGTGACACTGTAATAGATCTTGTTCAAGTTGTTCCATTCCGTCACGGTTCATCATAATAGTATGCAACTTCAGAGAAAAATGTGGGCAGCATCACTTCCTGTTAAGCATTGTATCTTATATATGACCTGGAATATGGACATCATGGAGTGCTAGGTGTCAGATTTAAAAAGTAACCTACAGGAAAGAGATGTCACTTGTCATATCTATGAGAAAGAATATCTATCTAAACTTTAATTCTCCCAGATGAAATGAAAGAAGATTTCACTGAATGTTTCTCAATGTAAATATTATGAAACTGGAAGTGACTTTGCCCGACTTTCTGTAGAAGTCACCTGATCTATGTATAAACTATTCTGACAAAACTGAACAGAATTGAACAACTCGACAAAGGTCTTTTGGTTGGCAATTTGAAGTAAAATAAACCAAAAAAAAAAAAAATATATGATAAACAAGTATATCAAAGTAAGTGACAACTGCCATGAATATACAAGTACAAATAATTACACAACAATAAAATGATAAAATAACAATAAAAAAATCATAATTAAAAATTTACAGTAAAATAACAAAAATTCCGTTTAACAATTTCCATTTTTAAAATTTATGAAGACAAAGTCTGTAGAATGCTGACAAATTCAGTGAATTTTTTTTTTTTTTTAAACGCAGACAAAACCTGTGCTTTTACTGGCCACACCTACCTCTGACTCCTCAGGGATGTGTATATTTGCTAATGATAATGCTGAAGGCAAAGAGTCTTTCGACTGACTCTGAAAATGACAAAACAAATCAAATACAAAACTGAAAGTAACAAACATAAAACAATAATTAAAACATAAGAATAACCCAGAAATAAACAAAATGATAACTATACTACATGTATCTGAGGTGCTGTTCCTGTGTTGTAGATTACACATAAAATCTGTGATACGTCCGTATAACAAATCTTCTTTCTCTGTTCCCTTTCTGGGCTCATTGCCATACATCTTGTGAGTTAGTCTGAGAATGTTGTTGATTTCAACTGATCCCAAGATATGATTATGCCAACACATTGAGTTGAGAACACTCCCAGACAATTTCAAGTTTTATGGCAACAAGACTATGTCTCAATCTAAGTATTTCTCTTCAATCGTCTTTTTTCTTCATAAACGCATGTATATAAATAGGTATGATTCCTGGGAACATGCTTGTCATACAGTTAAACCTGTCTTGATAGACCACACATTCTGCCACTGAAATGTGGTCTCTCAAGACAGGTGGTTTTTCAAAAGAGGTTTTATTTCAAGGATTATTTAAGCAAGTGGTTTTCAGAATGTGGTTTTCCAAGACAGTTGGTCTTTCATGAGAGTGGTCTTTTAATACAAGTTCCTCTGTTGTCACTAAACAAAAATTTCACAATACATGAAGACGCCATACAGTAATGGGGGAAATACCAGAATTTTTTTTCCAGTGCCATGAGCTTATACCAAAGCAGTGACTGTTATATGTCCTAATATGGACTAAGGCATTGCTTTGAAGCAAGTGCAGCTTTTTCATTGTAACATCATAATGTAACGTTAAACGCATTGGGTTAGGAAAACCATGTGGTATGTATTGAGGCAGACAGTGTTTTGGATCCAATGTATGTACAGCTCATTTTCTACACCCTTATCATAAAGTGCTTGCTTCACTATCTTAAAATTATGCTTAAACTGTTTCCAAATTATAAAGGTAAGGTGTATTTGTCATTTTTTCACTGGAACATTAAGATGTTGGTAAGAAGTCATATCTAGGCTGTCACTAATCCAGTTATTCGGAGATCGGCATGTCAACAAACCCATTGTACTTAACCATGTGTATGATTCAACCAATCAGATTAGACATTTATGGCAGCCATTTTTCTAAGAATTCTGACCAATCAGAAAAGTTCTTTGCAATGTACCAGTAGTAAACTTTTCAAAGTCCATAGTACACACTGCGGAACCTGACCGTAAGAGGGCACTGTAATTATTGGGCTTAACGCCAGATGGAATTGCATATTAAAAGTGTTCATTTACAGTCACATGATAAGCACTTGGCTAAGAAATGGATGCTACATATCTGACAAATCCCAGGTACAACACAAACTTCACAAAAAACAAGATGTCAGAAACACTATGCCAGTGAGGACTAAGCCATTCATGAAGAAGTCCCAAAAGGGCCAAAACTCTTGCAAATGTTCTAAAAATGTCATTAACAAAAATTTACATTTTTTTACAAATTTGACAAAAGAAACTCAAGTTATTTGGTAGAATCCAAAATGTTGCAAAAAAACAAACGGGCCAATACAACACGGCCTCGATCTTCCATATTTGGGCCATAAAAATCTTTTTGATTCCATGATACATGTATACAGTAGAATTTCAAGAGTCGACTTCAATTACTTTAATTTCTTGAAGTCTCAAACTATTGACAAAGTCCTGGATAATTTTGTTAATTAACTCTACAGAAAACTTTTATAAGTCTGATTTCTCAATGCTTTGAATAAATTTTCTGGCCCTTCCTTAGAAAAACATAAAAACTGCCTACAGGTAATTCAAAGTCAAAACTGACAGATGAGATGTAGGAAGTGTCCCCTTGGCAATTATTTTTATTCTCCTAAAAAATCAATGTTTTTATTTATAAAAGTTAAGTAATTCTTACCACTAATGATAAAAGAACATGATTTTATATGTTTATATGGTTCAGAAGTGGTACTTATACACCCTAAATAACCCCTGAAATTACAAATCCTAATGTTCTCGGTTACCATTCATAGGTCAAAGTCCAGATGTCCAGATTTTGAACTTTTCTAGGTGGTCCCTTGAACTTTGATTCATGGAAGATTTACTGTATATGTATCAGCATATATTACTTCTGTAAAAAGAAATTTGCATTGCAGGAAACAAATGAATAAATCAAAATTTAGGAAATTTTCAGATCACAGAATCATTTTAAGCCACTATCTTACTTTCTGGGATAGTCTCCGTTGGTCTCTCGGCTCAAACATGGACTGGGGTCTAGCACCTGGTTTGATTTGGGAATACTGCAAAGCTTCTGAGGTTTCCTGGCCGCCATTGTAGCCATTCGGCAAAGTTTGAACATTTTGCTGAAGCTGTGTTTGTCCTCGCAAGATAGAAATCTCTTTTGTCAGTGTCTGAACCTATGAATATAAGGTGAATGAAGGTAAGTGTTGCTAAAATGCCACTGACTGTACAAGAGTCAAACATGTCTATAAAGGCCATTCATCATAAACAGGCAAAAGTAGCCATTAGAGACAGGTGGCCATTATAAAGAGGTTTATTCATTATAAAAAAAAAGTCAAACAAAGTTTATATTTGAGTGGCCTTTATAGGCAGGTGCCTTTTATACAGAGGTGACAGTTAATGCAAGTTTGACTGTATTATTCAATGCAGATTGATTGCTCCCATATATAGGAGTAAAATGTCTGAGAATAAAGAAGACAAAGTTAACAACACTTAAGAATTTTGGATATGACTGACAGGTGTATGCAAACAATCAATAACAAAAACAAAGGCAATATGAGTCCCATATCTGGTGAATAATTGTACTGACATCATAAATGGTTGACACGGGGATAGATGTAAATTTTCTACAATCAACAAAGGTAAATAACTCCAGAAACTATAATACTGTGAATCACAAAAGGCCCCGCTTCATATATTATACATATCATTGTAGAGGTCAGAAAAATATTGGCACTCTTACTTTAACTTGACCAAGGTATTTAACATATCCCCCTTCCATAAAATTTTGATAAATTCTGTTGATAAATGTGGGACATAGTGTGCTTATAAAAAGTTGATAGGGAAAAGAAAGTCAAGGGCATGAAGTCTAAAACATTGCTGATTCATTTTTACTTTGCGAAACAATGGGAGTATAAATTTACCAGACGATGGAGGTCATCTCTCTCTCTTTGAAGATCTCTATTCACATTGACCAACTGTTGAACTTGGAACTCCAGTTTTGTAACCTTTTTTGTCATGTATAAGAATTCTTCTGTTGAGACAGGACCCTCTACCACAGGCTCTGCGACAACTGGTGGCTAGAGTTAACAAAATATGCAACACAACTGTCAATTAGTTTATCTATATATATATATATATATATATATACATATACACATACATACATACAGGTGACTCTCGATACCTTGAAGTCCACGAGACCACCGAAAAACCAGGTTTCAAGAGTTTGAGGTTTTGAGAGTTCCAAAAATCAACATTCCGACCAATGTAGGTTCTTAATACTGTACAAAATAATGAAGTTTGTTTTCATAATTTTGCATGAATTTTGTCATAAACAATCCTCGTACCTAGTTTTCAAACATAAACAATGTGTAAATACATTATCTCTATTATGTATCCGATTCGGATATAAATGATTGTCGATATACAAGGTACATAATGTTGCAGTAGCCTACTCTACCGCTTGGTCTAAAAGTTAAATATACCACTTGACTGTGACACTCTTTACTGTATTTGAAATCATAGTCTATGACGCGTCTTTATACAGTTATATTGTTTTCATTGATCTTAGTTAATTAACAATCCTGTCAATCACTACTCGATTCGGCCAGGGCCTACTTGTCACCCGCTTATCAAAACACCTTTAGTTTAGTCTTCCAGGTAAGGATACTGGTGTCGTTTTGACTTACAGCATTGGCTTTTATGCATTCACCGATAATTACTAGAACTTCGGGGTTTCAAGAGTCAAATATAAAGGAATATACAAATCAGGACTTCGAATCGACTTTGAGGTTTCAAAAACTTTGAGGTTTCGACGTTTGAAAAATCGATAGTAAATTTTCTGAATTTATGAAGGAAAAAAATCAGGACCTGTATGAAACTTTGAGGTTTCGAGAACTTTGAGGTTTCGATGTTCAAGCCATCGAGAGTCACCTGTACATATATCAGAGTTGTGATTTTTTTATACTATGAAAATAAACCTATAGATACAAGACTTGAAGACTATAGAGTACATACAATGGTAAGTACAACGTTCATAATTATGATTCTGTTACATGTGGTCTATCATATGTTACATGTGGTTCCTAATAGTATTACATGTAGTCCTTTATAATGCTACATGTGGTCCCTTATAATACTACATGTGGCACCATAGTGTTACATGTGGTCTCTTATAATCATGATAATTTCACGTGGTCTATTAAAATGTTACATGTGGTCCCTAATAGTATTATTACATGTGGTACCTCATAATGCTACACGTAGTCTCTTGCAGTGTTACATGTGGTCCCTAATAGTATTACATGTGATCCCTTACAATGCTATGTGGTCCCCATAGTGTTACATGTGATCTATTATAATGCTACATGTGGTCCTCATAGTATTACATGTGGTCTCCTATAATGTTACATGTAGTCCCTCATAGTATTGCATGTGATCCCTAATAGGATCATATGTGGTCCCTTATAATGTTTCATGTGGTCTCTTATAATTTTACATGTAGTGTCTTATTATGTTACATGTACGGTAGTCCATCACAGTGTTACATGTGGTCCCTAATAATGTTACATGTGGTCCCTTATGTTTTATGTGGTCTCTTATAATTTTACATATTGTCTCTTATAGTCCCTTATAATACTACATGTGGTGTCTCACAGTGATACATGTAGTCCTTTACAATGCTACATGTGGTACCTCAGTGTTACATGTGGTCCCTCAGTGTTACATGTGATACTTCATAGTATATTATCACATGATCCTTATAATGTTGTTATGTGTAGTCCCCCATAGTGCTACATGCGGTCCCTTATAATGTTGTTACATGTAGTCCCTCAGTGTTACATGTAGTCCCTCAGTGTTACATGTGGTCCCTCAGGTGTACATGTAGTCCCCATACATGTGTCCCTTATACATTACATGTGGTCCTTATAATGTTATTACATGTGGTCCCGCAGTGTTACATGTGGTCCCTCACAGTATATTATCACATGATACTTATAATGTTGTTACGTGTAGTCCCTGGTGTTACATGTAGTCCCTCAGTGTTACATGCGGTCCCTTATTATATTGTTACATTTGGTCCCTTATTGTGTTACATGTGGTCCTTATAATGTTATTACATGTGGTCCCTCAGTGTTACATGTGGTCCCTCAGTGTTACATGTGGTCCCTTATAGTGTTACATGTGGTCCTTATAATGTTATAACATGGTCCCACAGTGTTACATGTGGTCCCTCACAGTATATTATCACATGATCCTCATAATGTTGTTACATGTGGTCCCTCAGTGTTACATGTAGTCCCTCAGTGTTACATATGGTCCCTCAGTGTTACATGTGGTCCCTTATAGTGTTACATGTGGTCCTTATAATGTTATTACATGGTCCCACAGTGTTACATGTGGTCCCTCACAGTATATTATCACATGATCCTCATAATGTTGTTACATGTAGTCCCCTGGTGTTACATATAGTCCCTCAGTGTTACATGTGGTCCCTTATAGTGTTACATGTGGTCCTTATAATGTTATTACATGTGGTCCCGCAGTGTTACATGTGGTCCCTCACAGTATATTATCACATGATCCTTATAATGTTGTTACGTGTAGTCCCTGGTGTTACATGTAGTCCCCCAGTGTTACATGTAGTCCCTCAGTGTTACATGCGGTCCCTTATTATATTGTTACATTTGGTCCCTTATAGTGTTACATGTGGTCCTTATAATGTTATTACATGTGGTCCCTTATACATGTTCCCTCAGTGTTACATGTGGTCCCCTCAGTGTTACATGTGGAGCCTTATGGTTATTACATGTGGTCCCTCAGTGTTATGGTCCCTCAGTGTTACATGTGGTCCCTTATAGTGTTACATGTGGTCCTTATAATGTTATTACATGTGGTCCCTCAGTGTTACATGTGGTCCCTCACAGTATATCATCACATGATCCTTATAATGTTGTTACATATAGTCCCTGATAGTGCTACATGTGGTCCCTTATACTGTTGTTACATGTAGTCCCTTTTTTCAATGCAAATTTATAATGAAACACGATGACATGATACCTAATTACTATTCACAGGTCATGACCTTCATATGTTAATTAAGTAAGTATTTGTCAGTATCTACAATGCAAAATATTTGGGGGGGAAAATCATGAATTATTCTATGAATCCATCACTACCTGAAAATGCAAAATGGACTTTACTATTTCCTGAAAAGTATTAGTCTACTCCCTGTGTAAAGAAATGCTGAGTTAGTTGAGTATTTAAAAGAAATACATTAGCTACTGAAAATAGTACATCATCTATAAGAAAAATAATACATGCAATTGTTTATTCTAATGATATGTTTTTGCTTTACTTTGAGGGCACCACCGAGGGTGAGATGGATCGTCAAGTCCCAACCAAGGCGTTAGCTGAGGTTGGGATATTGATTCATCCCAACAGAGACTGATATTTTTTTCTATCTGGAACTCAAATGTGGTGTGGAATTATTTTTCTCGCACATGGAAAGTCTGAAATCCTGTTTGTTTACATTCAGGTATTTATCAGTTTGACCTATTTTAGTAGCCACATCACTCAACCTTTTTTCCGCCCACTATCCGCAAAATAATATAACCCTCATTATACACACATATATTAATTTCCTTTCAAACAAATTTGGTAAGATTTATGAGTAACTGATATCAAATTTCAACAATGTAAACTATCAACACGAAAATCTCCTTGATCCCTTCATGATTACAAACAACGCAGACAACATGTGTAGGGATACAAAGTGTTCTGGATCAGCAGTTCCGGATAGAATTTTGCAGTACTGGTAAAAGTGAGATCAATCTATCTCAGGTGCGAGAATATTGGTACCCGAGCCGAAGGATGGATGACAGATAAGGTGACGTCATGTTGAACAAGAATGACATCAATCTTCAGGGATCAACCTTGACTCAGAATACAAAGAGCCAAAAAATTAGCCAACCAAAATATTTTTAGCCATTTGAAGTTTTGATTATCAAGGTCAATTAATATTTATACCAAATATGTTTTTATTTTTACATAACATGGCAGTGACAAGTGGAAACTATATACAATGTACAAGTGCCATAATGTGGCACATTATTTGCAAGTTTGGTGATTTTTATTTTTATTGGGAAAATTTTGGGACAATTCTGTTTTACCAATCAAGCATGTCCTTATATGCTGTGTGCACTGTCGTCTGGATGAAAGAATGATACATACGAAACATGTACCAAACATTATATTTTTTAGCCAATCTTGAAAAAATTAATCAACAGCTATGCAGTTTTCCTCTCAAACTTCAATATCTTACTTGGCTTTCTATAATCTTCCATTGGATCACATGATTAATACATTATTATGAGATCTAGGCTAAACAAAAAATATTTGTAATTCAGTTACCCGACTGACACTTTCTTTAATAAACCAATTCTGCCAACAATGGAAACAAAAAATGAAAAAAAAATTTTTGTATATCATTCAATTGCCGGACACTTTCAAATAACTACCTCTAACTATGTATATGACCAATCATGAGATAATGGTATCTTTGTGTAAAATTTCCTGATATTTATTTTTAACGGTTTCCAAATTTGAATCTATCAATTTTTAAGAGTCAAAAAACTGATTTGACTATTTTTTTTTCTATAAATTTAATGACAAGAATAAGAGTTTTTGATAACTTACTCATCAACCCCTGAAAAATAATGACTTTTCTGTAAATCAATGACTTAGACCAGTCCAAATGTGTTTTTAGGGGTAAGTGGGTTATTTATAATAATGATTAAGTTTTACACAGTTTAGAAGTGCTCTTTTACATAAGTTCATACAGCTTTATTTTTGCTTTTTTTTCTATCATAAAATGTTGGGTTTTTTTACCAAAAAAAATAATATTCATTGAATTGTTCCAAAAATTGCAAATGGAGGAAAAAAGATCTAAAAGATCCTAAGACAGCTTTATATACTATTTTTGCATGTTATAAATCTCATGCAGAAAAAAAAAAAGTTGAATTATGAGCTATTCATATTGTTTTTTTTTTTTTTAAAAGTCCTTGCTGTAATGATCAGTTCATCAAATTAATTCCAAAAACAAGTTTAGGCCAAAATAAATTTTTTTGGCGGTACACAAAATCAATCTGTGAAAGAACACAGGTCTGACTTATTTCCGTTATGACATCAAACACAATAGATCCCTTTTTCATGGCAGGTCATATACACCGAGTCATACATGTTATACGCTAGGCCTACATGTAGATAAATATTTTGTTTGTTTGACTAAATCCCAACAGATCCAGAGAAATTGGTCTGACAGAAATAATTTTTTTGCATATTTGAAAAAATATAATTTTTTCCCATCTGGAAATTCAATCATCTGTACTGTAGTATGACTCTAACATCAGTCAAGCATTTACACCTGTTACATGTATAACAATCATGTAAATTCAATATACAGTGAAACCTGTATATAGGGGCCACCCAAGGGACCAGGAAATATTGACCCTTATGTACAGGTGACCCTTATAAACAGGTTCAATTTAGTTGAAGTATGCAGTCAACGGACTGGAAAAAACTTACCTTTATAAACAGGTGATCCTTATATAGAGGTGGCCGCTATAGCAGGTTTTACTGTACATGTGTATTATACATGTATATTATATGTACATATTGTATGTGCATATATTACATGTGCATGTAAATACATTGTATGTACAGTGAAACTTGTATATAAAGACACCCTTCAGGACACAACAAAACCAGTCCTTGTAGGAAAGTGGTCTTTATATAGAGGTTGATTTGTACACAAGTGGTACTATTGAGGACAGCAAAAAATGGTCTTTGTGACCAGGTGGTCTTTATACACAGGTGGTCACTAAAGCAGGTTTTACTGTACATACATTGTATATACATATAACACTAGAAGTTTCTATACTGAATTTATTTTTAGAAATAACAAAAATTATTCCCACATACCGAGGTCTAAATTCTGGGTCAGGATTGGTCAAACAAACAAATTTTGTTTTTAATTCAAGCCCCAGTAGAACTGAGTGAGAATAAAATACTACACAGTAAGCATTGTGTTGTCAGTTGATACACATTACCACAACCAAATGAAAGAAGCAAAAATAATTGAGATAACCCTTTCAACCCCATGTTTCTTAATGGCATGCTCTATTTCATTGTCTTAGACCAGTCCATTATGGCCTATGGTGTTGAAAAGATTAATACTGTTTTCTTCTGTGTAAATCTTCTTACATGTATCAAACTAAATTGAATTTTTCTCCTCCTTCCAAATGATGACTTAAAATTATTAATTAAATATACCCCCCCCCCCCCAAAAAAAAAACCAACCAAAAAACAAACAAACAGACAGATGGACGGATCATCCAAACACTAGATGCCACTGGTGGACCTTTCAGACCAGGGCATAAAAATTATAAAAACTTCCACATCTTTGTGTATGACAAAGGATTAATTAACGTCCCATTCAAGAATATTTCACTCATATGGAGACATCACCAAATGCCAGTGAAGGGCTTGAAATTTTGGTCTATGCTCTGCACTTACGGCCATTGAGCAGTGAGGGTTCTTTAACTTGCCGACACCTACTGTGACACGGGACCTCGGTTTTTTACTGTCTCGTCTGAAAGACTGGAAACCAACCTGCCGCCGGCTGGACTCGAACTGACAATCAAGAGACGAGTGCACTACCGACTGAGCCAGGCCAACTCAGAATGAAAGCGTAATTGCATGTAAATGAATATATCTCACAGTAAAACTCCGATACACAGACACAGCCAATTTACGTCTACAGCAGATACAATTTGATTTCGAGACAAATTTTCTCAGAATAAAAATGGATAACAAAAATCAGTAAAATGGATACTACATGGATAATTAAGCTCATATTATAGATTTTTTTTCTAAGTTTCCAGAAAATTGCTACAGCAGAGTTTTATTGTACACAGAAGAAAACAGCGCCCTCTATGACTTGTATTGTATGGCTTCTATGACTATTTGCAGCTTTCTCACCTCTGGTAGATTAGACAAGGGACTAACTTCTGTATCATTTTCCTGTTAAAAAGTGACAAGAATTAACTATCATGGAATATTAACTGTTGATTTGTATATCATCTATTTCATTTTCACTCCTTAAAAATTATGGACTCAACCTTGTATCAATGAAATAGCTTATTCCATTTGTACATATAGGTGTGAGGGCATTTATTTTGACAAGAAGTGAATGAGTGAGAACCAACTATTTAATCTTGAATTAATTTCCTCTTCAAAACTGAAAGAGAAATTGTGCAACAGTTTCCATGAAGAAGTTGAAATGTTAAAGAGTTTATGCATTATGCACACTGGTCCGGGAGCAGAAGCCAAGCTAAGACCCGAATGGCCGGCTATGGTGTGTTTTCTTCTTTATTATGAACCACGACATATTTTTTCCTTCTGCCTGAGAAAAATGTCCAACAGCTGATGATTGATTTAAAAAAATCTCACAAAATTGTGGTCTGTATAGCTGAAATCATGTTTAATAGTCGCCTACTGATCCTAGCCGGCGAATGGTCCCTGACCAGTATCAACAAATGGTGATGGATCACGAAAAGTTACCATAGTTACATGTACTGTGTTAACAAAATAAATACCATACCATCTTTAAGTATATAATAACGATGTCAAACTACACATTATCAAAACAGTATTCATTTTCCAATAATATGTTATGAAAACACACTTATAATCAGAAGATATCCATGCATTTTCTTGTAAAACTCTAGGTTGGGAAGAGGAAATGTATGTATACATAAATATTAACAGGCAAGAAATTGAGTAGAAACAAAAACACACAACAATTCACATTTTCTTTTAAGAACAGAGCTCGACAAACATGTATTTAAAATCTTACGAGGTGAATATGAAATACACAGAAATGGATGCAGGCTTTACCTCATGTGGTTTCGGAGGCTGCGTATCTTTGATATTGTTACTTTTGATGCTGAGATTGTCTATGCTGCTATAGTCTTCATCAGAGGCGACCTGGTCATAGATTGGCTCTTCATCGCTGGCCATACTGTTGTAATTTACATTACATCTAGCACTGTGTTGTACCACTGGCTCCGGTCCTTTGTCTGTGAAGAAAAGATTAAAAATGAGTTTTCTCTATACTACTTATGTTACATGACTGTCAACAATTTTTCAGCAACCAGTTTTTGATGGTAAGGGGAGAACATAGAGACATCATTACATGTCAAACGAAAACATCATCAGTCCGCCATAAGAAGACAGGCAGGCTTCCTCACACAAATCCCCCCACCAACCCCACCAAAAAAAAAATTGTTAACTACTGATCTCAAATATTTTTATTCATAATATGCATAAATCATTATTTGAATGTTTTATGAATGAAATAAGTTCTCTCTCTCTCTCTCTCTGTGTCTCTCTCTCTCCTTATACATGTACATACACATACAAACATATACAATATGATCCATATCATGCTTATGTATAAAGTATATCTACAAAGATAGAAGGATAGAAAGAGAGTGAAAAGAAAGAGACAAAGTAAGCATAAAAAATAACAGTGTAAAATGTCTAAACTGAAATATCAATTTACCAGAAGAAGTGCAACAATTAGGACAGCCAATATGTACTTTTGTGGTGCAGGTAGCAGATTTAAACATATTAGAACCACTTAAAGATTCCTCACTCCCATTTTTGACTCGTACATGTACATTCCAGTAATTCATGTGAATGTTGCAATTTATAACACATTTTATATTTTAATAAGATACCATAAATATACAGCAGTCCTAAATGCAGGTAAATAAAAAAGAGGTACACAAGAGGGAATTTTAATCATTTGAAAAATATTGAAATTTGAATAAAATACGTGTGTATTGAGTCAGAACTAAAATAAATGAATAAAAACATAAAAACCCAAAATTGACACTGTAATAGAACTGATAAAAATAGACAAAACTTGAATTTACCAGGTAAGAGAAATATAAAGATCTATATTCCCTGTCTTTGTGATACTGTACATTTTGTACACCTGTAATTATTTCTACCTTTATGCACCTTCATAAGAAAAGACAAATTATAGGTTAAATCAGTGAGGGGAAAAACCCCACTATCGTGGTGTGTATTCCCTGAAGCATGACGCTTCAGTCTGACCTCTTTCCCAATTGTATGACCTATATGTCAGACACCTGACAAAGTGGATCTATAACATAGAACAAAATAAAACAGATAATCTCGGATCATAAATATCTTGTCTATTATCTGATGACTAAGTCGATATTTGCAGTTATTGATGGGTGAAACAACATTAGACATAATTCTTTTCTCTGGGTCTCCGTATTAATTTTGTGTACCGAATATGAAAAAAAATGACATGTACATTGTAGATGTATAGAGCTAGGTTGAGCAGATTATTTTAACTTCATTAAGATTTTTGCTTTGTTTACAAAGAAGTATTGTTATTAGAGGACTAAATATCAATATTTCTAACATAATGATACGTTATAATCATTAATCTTGGTATTGTTGTATTATTGTTCATTTTTTTTGTTGAAAAATGATTGACTCTTTTATTGTAAGATAGATAGATCAAAAGAAAGACAGACACACTTGTAGATAAATAGATAAATGATAGATAGATAGATAGATAGATAGATAGATAGATAGATAGATAGATAGATAGATAGATAGATACATGTAGATAGATATATATACATATAAAATATAAATATTCAATATCTCACAGCAAAATTTTGACACTTGATTTCAATGATTTACAGGATGTCCTGTGATAAAAGGAACATTTATACTGCTTGATATTGTCAACATCTTTTCTTAATTTTTTGTTTTGTTGTTTATATTTGTTTGTTTTTGTGTTTTAATTTTTTCATTTGTTTGCTTCAGTTTTACTGCTTATATATTCTTTCCTTTTTCATGTTTTTATTTGTTTGTTTTTTTTTTGTTTTTGTTTTTTTTTTTCTATCTTTTTTTGTTGCTTTTTTGTTTCTGTGTTTCTTTGTTTCTGCTTTTTTTTATCTTGAGAAGGAGGATGAAAAAATAAATTTATGCTATAGTTATTTTTAAGTATTATCCTTGGTAAACAAATTGAGAGGGGGAAATATCATATGAAAACAGGAATTATTATTATCATTGCAGACAAAACAACACCTCCATGTACATGTCTGTGTAAAGGTACACCAATATGTCATCACATATGTCAGTATGTGGACAAAATAACCCAAACAAACCTAATAAACATCAAGTGAGTTTATCATTTTTGATATTGACATGCCAATTGACACCTCCTACATATTTATTATGAAAAATCTGTTTCAATCACTCATACTTATGTACATTACTGTAAATGTTCAGATGAATCCATTTCCGGTGATATATATCATAACAAATGTTCAGATGAATCCATTTCCCGCGATATATATCATAACAAATGTTCAGATGAATCCATTTCTGGCGATATATATCATAACATATAAACACCTGAGTTTTTTAACTTTCATTTTCTCTCTCACCCTGTTTTATAATTTCTTTGAATATTCTTTTCCAGACAAGTTGCCACTTATGCAAACACTTAACATGGACATGTTATTTACTGGTTAATACATCAACCCCTCAAGTCACATTTGGACCTGCCCATTTCAAAGAATGGTTAAGTCCACTGTCAGAATTCAGAGGTGTATGCTTTGGTATAAATTTTTTTTAATAATTTTACATGCAATATGAACTTGTTCACTTCTAAACAGCAGACCATACTATTTATTGATTTGGGTGAGTCTAAATGTGACCACAGGGGTGGATGTGTTAATGTTACCTTGAAGATGAAAGTTGTATTTGTTGTGTTATCATGGTTACGGGTGAAGTTGATGTTGATTAGCAACCACCTGGCATCATATTCTTCTAATTTTCATGTTGTAAAACTACAGTACCATATATATTTCTTTCACTGGTATAACCTTTGTTTTACTTTGGCAAATTTTTTTTTTTTTTAAACTTGTTGTATTAGAACTGAAACAATTTTAGGGAATGTATTTTAACATGCTTAATGGCATAAAAGTAAACTATCTTCCATGAAAATGAGTAAACATGGTTACCTAGATTGTCAAAGTTACTTACAATCTCAAACCCGAAATGGTCTCATTTCATGAACAAAGGCAGTACATGTAGAACACACCAAAGAATCACAAATTTTTTTATACAGCCATTATAGGGAAAGAAAAAAAAAGGTGTAAGTACTTCAATAACCTAGATTAAAACTAGTAACTAAATGCACATGGACAGAGACATGTATAGTATTCAGACGCTTTTTTTGTACTATACTGGTATATTTCATATAAAACCATATTTTTTCAAGAAATATTGTGAAGCCATTTCTTATCGCAGTTAGATTATTTGCAACCTACATTCACTTTCATTTCATTCAATGAACTAAATAGGAATTTTTGGAAGACATTTTACTTTTCAATTCTATTGCCAGAAAAGCACAAATGTCAAAATGTCAACTTCAAAGACAGATGGTCACACCCTCGCTTGTTCAAATCACCACGACATCAGATCACACAGATTGAAAATTCAAAACTGGAAGTGACTGTCTGATAATCATAAAACTATCATTTATCTGAATTTAACTGAAAAACAATAGACTCTTCTGTAAATCAATGACCTGACCAGTCCAAATATGTCTATAGGGGTGTATGTGTTAAGGGATCTTTAAATTCATTGTACATTTATATTTCCCTCACTTAATAGATGTTAAGTAACTAAAGTCTAACCAAAACAGCAGAGAACAATCTGTTTATTTATTTACAACTATTTAACATTCTGCAAAGATTTTTTTCGTAAATATGGTTTTTTGTTTTTTTTTTGTTTTTTGTTTTGTTAAAATGGTGTTTTACACCACACTCGGCAATTTTTCAGTTATTGTATATAGTGGCAGCCAGTTTTTCATGGTGGAGCAGAAAACGTGGTTACAATATTCCCAGAGGCATGCCACTAGGCTACTGCAAGTAAACTAACAAACTTTCTCACAAAATCAGATTAGGTTCCAATGATGCTAGAAGTAGGTGAGAGACCTTATTGTTTGTAATCCGAAACTGACCACTCGGCTACGGAATCCCCTAGTTTATATGATGGAGAGGTGACCACCTGGGAGTATAGTACCACAAATACTGACCAACCTGACCTCCCCTATAGACTTCCGCTGATAAAGTGAGAATATGTTATTGTACATCTTCCTGGACACAGAGAAAGTTCTCAACCTGATAAACCCTGTAACTTTCAGTTTAAAGTCATGTGAATGGCATAGCAACAGATACAACCCAGAGGTTGGTTCCAAATTTGTAACAATCAGATAGGCAATATTTATACTATTACACAATCTCATTTATCTTGCAGGTTAGAAAATTGGGACTGCAGGTACAATGTATATGTAGAAGGTCTGATAATGTGGATTTTTGCTGCCTTGAATGTAAACAGAACTTGTGTAAAGTATGCAAATTCAGCCATACAAAAACCCCTGTGTATAGAAATCACAAAGTCAATAATACACAAACCCCTGTGTATAGAAATCACAAAGTCAATCATACACAAACCCCTGTGTATAGAAATCACAAAGTCAATCATACACAAACCCCTGTGTATAGAAATCACAAAGTCAATCATACACACACCCCTGTGTATAGAAATCACAAAGTCAATCATACACACACCCCTGTGTATAGAAATCAAAAAGTCAATCATACACAAACCCCTGTGTATAGAAATCACAAAGTCAATCGTACACAAACCCCTGTATAGAAATCACCAAGTCAATCATACACAAAACCCTGTGTATAGAAATCACAAAGTCAATAATACACAAACCCCTGTGTATAGAAATCACAAAGTCAATAATACACAAAACCCTGTGTATAGAAATCACAAAGTCAATAATACACAAACCCCTATGTACATGTATAGAAATCAAAAAGTCAATCATACACAAAACCCTGTGTATAAAATCACTAAGTCAATCATACACAAATCCCTGTGTATAGAAATCACTAAGTCAATCATACACAAACCCCTATGTACATGTATAGAAATCACAAAGTCAATCATACACAAATCCCTGTGTATAGAAATCAGAAAGTCAATCATACACAAAACCCTGTGTACATGTATAGAAATCACTAAGTCAATCATACACAAACCCTGATGTACTTGTATAGAAATCACCAAGTCAATCATACACAAAACCCTATGTATAGAAATCACAAAGTCAATCATACACAAAACCCTATGTATAGAAATCACAAAGTCAATCATACACAAAACCCTATGTATAGAAATCACAAAGTCAATTATACATGTACATAAACCCCTATCTATAGAAATCATAAAGTCAATCGAGATCTGATGGATTTAAAACTTCAAGCCGCAGAGAAGGACTAGTACACATCCATCATCTCCCTTCTACATGCATAATATTGACTGTCACAAACTTGTATGTATCATATGTATCAATGACCACAGGGGCCATGTCTTGGGCAAAATCAAGGATGTAATTCAGAATGTGCAAAAGGAAATAAAAGAGGAGGGCTCTACAACACTAAAAAATTCAGTCTTCATTTGGCCAGTGAACCAGAAATTTTATGAGCCAGCCAGAAACATTTAATCGCCAATATATATATATATATATATATATATATATATATATATATATATATATATATATATATATATATATATATATATAATGTGAATGTGTTTTTGTTAAAAAAAAATCTGCTGGATGAAATGAAATAAAACATTACTTTTTTAAGTTGACATGACTTTTTATTGTTTCAATCCATTTGAAACAGGATGATTAACTGTTGTCCATTTTTAAATAAATCTGGGAGTGTTCATATGCCTGTATTTTTCATATTTGTTGCTTTAATATTGAGGCACACTTAAACTCCATTTTTGAATTTATAACGCAGGTTTCTTTTCTACAAAATTTACAAAACACAGTGTCTGCACACAAGAAATGTAAATTTTAACTGTAAGTTAAAATCGAGAGTCAAACACCGGATCGTCAGACAAACACCTATAAAGTTCTTTATAAGGTTTTTGTCCAACAATCGGGTGTTTGACTCTCGATTTTAATTTACAGATAAAATTTCCAATTCCGGCTGTGGTCTGCCCGCCCTCCTCTTCGAACACTAGCCATAACTCGGTTCCAGTATTCCTGTAACACTAACTATGTTTAAATTTGCTAGTGTCCATTGAAGAGTTAGATGCTTCTGTTGAAATCGACAGAGAAAAGAAAATGCCATCATGTACTGTTTTGAAAATTTCAAGTCGAAAACATGACAGCATACAACGTGTTTTTATACAGTAATCAACGTGAGTTAGATGCTCTCGTTTATCGAAACTGAATAGTCAAATTGGTTGTTGTAAAGCGCATAACAGATCATGATTTCGATAATGTAATTTCCCAATGAAAACGGACAAACTTTTGATTTCCGGCTCGGGGAAAAAACTGGTCGCAATGTGGCGACTGAATTAGAATAAAGACTCGCCAAAACCTAAAATATGGTCACATTTGCAAGTGATTTGGTCGCATTGTAGAGCGCTGAAGAGTATCACAAAACTTTACAAACCATACTTTACAATGTATGCCTGGACATTTTTCACCTCCGGTTATCTGGTTATTTTCGCCCTATTTTAGCCAGAAAGCATATATACCCCATCTTAAATCTACCCTTAATAACTCCAGTCTAATGGATGGTATGTGTGTCCGTGCTTAAATCATTTACTTTGTAGCTTGAAAATTTCACTTCCATTTTAGATTTGCCCTCTCATCTTCGGGCAAAAATGGTAAAAAATTAAACGGGTGTGATAATTTCGAGGTAAACAGTATATCTACCAAAGTGTAATACTGAGGAGGCCAAAAGAAAACGAAAGACGGAAGAACGTAAAAATATTATCGAATCTCTAAAATTCAACATTAATGAGAAACGAGCAGTAATGATAACAGGGGTATACATAGTCTGTAATGATTTGATAAGCCAGGTTGACGACCATGACAAAACTCATCAGGGTTTTCCCTGACGCAATAATTCTGAGTATTTACGCGTAAAAATCCTAAATGACGCCTAAAATAAGATCCATTGCGTCCTAGTGGACGCGTTAAATACTTGATGTCTTTCAAGATCGTTTGGGTAAATAAACCAAGCATGCGACCTATTTCTACCAGTTTGCTTCTTTTTTATGTCCATTTTTAACTCTTATGTTCTAGTGCAATTCCACAAGAAAACAAAGAAACTGAATTCATCATTTTATTTACAATAAAACAGGAAAATCTTTACCTCTAATATAGATCTAGAATCGATCATCACTTTATGGGTACTTCCGGAAGTATAAATTAAAGAAGGGATACCAAACCCGACTTTCATTTGAATTATGGAAATTAAAAAATAATAATGAAAGTACTAATGATGGTTATATAAAATGATTTATTTACACAAATGTTTATGTAAATCTTACATATGATAAAGTACTTTAATACTTGAAATGGATAAAGTAGATATAATTTTCAAATAAATAAATTTGAGGCATCAATTAGTGGGCTACATGTATTTAGTAACTTTGCATCTATATTTCTAAAAACATGTAATTGTTTTACAATTTATAGATTTTTGATATAAAATTTCCATATGATTTCAAATATAGTTAAAACAACTATATTTTATTTAATTTCATGTTTATAGGTTTATAGGGATGTCTGTAATTATCAACAAAAGTGCACATGCAAATGCAAATGGACTCCTAAATTACAAAATGGACTCCTAATTTTGTAGTTGTGGGATTCCATGGACTCCTCATTTGAAAATCCCAGGGAAAACCCTGCCTCATATTTCAGAAAAGGACAATGCCATGAAGAAATTCCAAGATACAGCCAAAGAGATTGAAGTACTGATGATTTTTACTCGTAACGACAATAAATACAAATGGAGTTGCGTAATATTCAACTCAAGCTGGTCGGAAAATACCAATACTTTCTTCTGTTTTGATCTATTTAACTTGAAAGTGGTAAAAGTATATGTATAGAAATACAATATTATTATTTAGAAAAATGAATAATTGCAGTTTTTGGCGAAATACTTTCCACAATTTGATGTACATTCATGTTTGACATTCTTTCCGTATCGATGTAACAGCGGTTACCAGTACACGTGTAATCGCTAATTAGGGGTGTTTGTATCATGTTGTTTTTATCATTTTCTGACTAATTGTAGTGTATGTGTGCACTAGTTTTGATTAGTATGTCTTTAAATTGTATAATGTGTGAATCGGAGAACTTTTTACGATATTTTCATGTAGTTCAATTTGACCAGTCATGGGCCTTTAACATACTGGAAGCTAGATATAAATACAAATGAGCTGAGAACATACTTATTGTGAGTTCTAATGTTCATCAAAGACCAAAAAGCAGTTCCATGGAAAATGAAAATTTTGTATCCAATTGTAACAAATAATGTCCCATAACTCTGTGACAGCAAAAGTCAGAATCATGAGAATCGAAAGGTGTCTAGCCTTCATGGACCCATACACTGGGTAAAAATTTTCGTAAAGATTCGTGAAAGCAAACTTGACTTATTATCAAGCATGTCTGCATTTTATAAAATTTTAACAAATAAAGTCCCATAACTCTGTAGAGACAAAGTAAAAATCGTAAGAATTTAAAGGTGCCTAGGTCTTCATGGGACTAAATATTGTGTAAAAATTCCGTAAGGATTTGTGAAAGCAAACTTGATTTATTGTCAGACATGTCAATATGTTTTACAAATTTTAAGGAATGAAGTCCAGTAACTTGGTAAATGACAAAAGTCAAAATAGAAAGTTTCTAAGTCTTCACAGAAGGAAACATTATGTTTCATAAAGTCAAAGTTATTCTCCCAGTGTTCACAGATTTTTCCTCTATTTTACCAGGGAATGATTTCCTAGGGTATTGACAAGCTACACACGCTATGACGTCACAATACAATTTCTGCTGTAGGGTGTCTGCGGTGTCTAGAATGCTGTGCATAATGTCAGATTTCATTTGCGTAGATCTACATAGATATATACATGTATTTAAAATATGGGAGAAAAATAATCAACCCCTACCTTGAGGGTATGACAAAGGACTCTCAATCATTGGGAAAACATTCTTGAATGACAAACCAGAGGCTTGCCGAGGGTTTGTCATTCAAGAATCTTATCCAGAAGATTGAGAGTCCTTTGTCATACCCTCAAGGTAGGGGTAGACTCTATTATTCAAGTTATTTTGACACATGGACGTAAGGACAAAGGTATACCATAACACATCCAACAAAGACGAGTGCATAATGAAAAAGAAAATTGTCTACATACCTGGCTCTTTTGCAGGAGTCTGTGTCGGAGACATGGCTCCACTTTGTCTCCGTTTAGCATCATTTAAAATATCAATAATTAGCGTGGCAAACTCCCTAGCATTGAATCTGGCAAGCTTTTGACGACCCTGAAATTGAAAACAGAATTTGACAATATTTCTTTAACACATCCAGCACTGTGGTCACACAGAAATAGTATGGTCTAATGTTATGATTTGGGAGTAAACAAGTTAATAACATGCGAGTATCTTACAAATACATACTTATTAAGTAATGCATAAATACGGGAAATAAAATTACCTGATTTCGTGTTGCAGAAAAGTCAGGGTTTAGAGGTAAAAATGGCACTCCTTGACGATCACTGACCAAGGCTGTGTTGTCATGTGTCTGTAGCCAGTCTAAAATTATAAATTTGGTAATTAAAGTGCTATGACAAACAAGGCATGGAGTCTTTATTGACATCAGAAATAGACAACAATAAAAACAATACTAGTATGGCACAGAGAGTATCTTAACATTCGTCAATGACTTAAAAAATAGACATTATATAAAAACAATACTAGTATGGCACAGAGAGTATCTTAACATTCGTCAATGACATAAAAAATACACATTATATAAAGACATGAGCAGTATGGTACAGAAAGTCTCTTACATTAAATACTGACATCATAGAGACATTATATAAAGACAACACCAGTATGGTACAAAGAGTATCTTACATTTAATACTGATATCAAAATCGACATTATATAAAGACAATACCAGTATATGGTACAGAATGTATCTTACGTTCATCACTGACATAAAAAATCAACATTATATAAAGACAATAATAGTATGATCAGGAGAGTCTCCTCAGTTCATCATTGACATCAGAAATAGACATTACATAAAGATAATAGCCTGTCACCGACAAAGGACAAATCTAAACCGCAGCCTTTAATTATGAATTTTTGCGAGCTGTGATATTAAACAGAAAGTGATGACATTCAGAAAACAGAAGAACTTTCCTTTGGTCTTCAGACAGGATGTGACAAGACAGAACATTGAACTTATTCAAAAACTTCATGCCGACAAACGTGTTGAATCAGCCTGGTACTTTAATTCTAGAGTGTATGCAAAGACAGTGGATGGTGAAAAGAAACTGTTTAACATATCGCAATTTAAATGAAGAATTTGGTTTTGTAGATGTATTTAGAGAACAGCATTCAAATGTTAAAAAGTTTACCTGGAGGAAAAAAAAACCTGGAAAAAAAGCTTGTCCAGATTTTTCCCTTATCTCTGAAAATTTCATACCTAGCCTGAATAAAACAAAATTTGAACCTAGTTATAGATCTGACCATTCCATGCCTACAGTATCCCTCGAGTTTAATGAGTTTGTCAATGGAAAAGGCCTCTGGAAATTCAATTATTCACTGCTAGAAGATATTGAATATTTAAGTATTATCAAACAATTAATTATAGACATAAAAAAACAACATGTAATCCCTATTTATAATGTAGATAGTATAAATGATATTGCAGATAATGAAATTCAATTTATCATAAATGATCAGTTGTTTTTAGAGACTTTATGGATTGAAATAAGAGGTAAAACAATATCATATGCATCTTTTAAAAAACAAAATCAAAATGTAACTGAAAAGAAATTGAAAGAAGAAATTGAACAGCTTGAAAAGGAAAACAAATTGAATATAAGATTAGATATCTTAGATGAACAGAAAACAGAATTAGAAAATGTCAGAAAAATTAAGGTAAAATATTTCGTTCTCAAGCAAAATGGGTGGAAGAGGGAGAGAAACCTACAAAATGTTTCTGCAATCTAGAAAATAGGAATTTTACAAGTAAAATAATACCAAAACTAGAAAAAAAATGAAGAGATTATCACAAGTTGGCAAGAAATTTAAAATGAAGCAATGGATTTTTTTAAAGGATTATATTTGGAAAATAAATATATTGAAATAGCAAATTTAAATGAACTCTTTCATGATGATGAAATAATAAAGGTAAGTAACTTAGAATCAATCAAATTAGAAGGCCTTATTACTGAAAATGAAGCTGCTAATACATTATGAAATATGAAAAATGGGAAAGGTCCAGGATCTGATGGTTTCATAACCGAATTTTTCAAATGTTTTTGGAAATATTTAGGAAATTTTATTGTCAGGTCACTAAATTATGACTTGGAAAAAAATGAACTTTCTGTAACTCAGAAACAAGGAATTATTATTTGTTTGCCAAAAGGTGACATAAAACCAAGACATTTTATGAAAAACTGGAGGCCTATCTCTTTACTCAACAATATTTATAAAATAGCATCAGGTACAATAGCAAATAGAATAAAAACAGTTTTGGACACATTGATTAGTACTGATCAGACAGGTTTTATTTCTGGTAAATATATTGATGAAAATACTAGGCTAATTTATGATTTAATGCAATATACAGAAGACAATGATGTTCCTGGTCAGATATTATTAAGCCTTTGACTCAATCTCATGGAAATTCATACAAGAAGTCTTTGATTTTTTTAATTTTGGACCAACTATTAAAAAGATGGATAGAAACATTATACAGAAATATTACTTCTGCTGTAAATCGGGGGGAAACATATCTACCTTTTTTCATGTAAATAGAGGCTGTCGCCAAGGTGATCCCATTTCACCTTATATATTCATTTTATGCTCAGAAATATTGGCCATTAGAATAAGAAATAATAAAATCATCAAAGGAATAACTATTAATAACGAACCAATACTTTTATCACAGTATGCTAATGATACATCTCTTATATTAGATGGGTCAAAAACTTCACTACAGGAGGCAATAAATGAACTAAATTTTTATGAAAAAATATCTGGTCTTAAAATAAATCTCAACAAAACAAAAGTTATATGGATTGGTAATAAAAAAAAATACAGCCAGGAAGCCTATACAGAATGGAAAATAGAATGGGGTATAACAAAATTTTCACTCCTAGGAATAGATTTTGATGTTGATTTATCTAAGATTATAAAATTAAATTTTGACAAGAAAATTGTAAAACTTAAAAGTTTGTTAAATATATGGGGCAGGAGAAATCTAACTCCTCTAGGTAAAATAAAAATCATAAAAACTCTACTGGTTTCACAATTAAACCATCTTTTCATATCTTTATCTAATCCAGGGGAAAACATTATTAAAAAAATAAATAGTGAACGTTTCAATTTTCTCAGGAATAGTAAAGTAGATAACATAAAAAGAAACGATGTAGTCAAAGAATATTTAAATGGTGGTCTTAACATGATTAATTTAACATTATTTATTGATTCATTAAAACTTTCATGGATTAAAAAACTTGATATAGCTGATAAAAAGTGGACAAATATAATAAAATCTTTCATTGATATTGACTGTCTAGCAAATTGTGGCTCAGAATATATTAACACAATATAAAAAATAATTTCTGGAGAGACATTCTGAAGGGATGGTCTAAAGTTATGAATTTACAATACAGTAATAATATGGATTATCCATCTTTCTTACAGAAACCTTTATGGTTTAATAAAGAGGTTAAAATTGATAAAAAATGTATCTTTTATGGTAAATGGTATAAAAAGGGAATAAGAATAGTGAAAGATTTGATTTCTTCCGATTTTTCAATTTTATTCTTTTCTGAATTTTAAAAACAACTTTTCTCCAATATAATGGGATAATTTCAGTATTGAGAAAATCAAAAAACAAATATTAATATGAGGATGATGCACAAGTTTTTCAAATATATCCATCTATTCCGTCAAATTTAAAATTAATCATAAATAACAAAAGAGGGGTGAAACATATATATCAATATCTTTCAAATAATGATAACACTGCTGTCCCAAAGAAAAAATGGAAAGAAATGTTTAATATTAGCAAAGAAAAATGGAAAATTATATATAATATGCCTTTTATTATAACAAGAATTACAATGGTTACAATTTAGAATTAACCATTATATATTAGTCACTAACTCTTTATTACATAAAATTGGTCTGACAAGGGACCCCAACTGTTGCCTATGCAAAACAAAACATGAGACCATTGTACATTTACTATGGGAATGTGAAGAAGTGCAAACTTTGCTTAAAATGTTTCAGAATCTTACTGAGACTTCCAAAATGTACTTACCTCTTAGTCAGAGAAATTTCATGTTAGGGGTAGATGAAGATTCTGAAAAAACTTCTTGTAAAATTCATATCTCTTTTAATTGAATATTATACCTATAGGACTAGAGGTTTTAGTGGAACACTGTCTGTCATTGCTTTGATGAATTTAATTAAATAGCATTTTCAAGTTTTGAAATATACAAAGGCTTATAATGATTTCAACACTAAGGATGATTGGAGAGTATGGTTTGATTTTTTTGGCCTAACACCTAACTGTTAGTTGATTATACATAGATTGATATTTTCTGCTTTTGTAATTATGTTTATATATTTAATTGAGAGTATCAACATGTCTCAATATGTTTATGTTTATACGTATGACTGATGGAATCCACTGCTGTATTTACCCATTGATACTAAGATTTTAGAACTGGAATACAAGTATTTCTATAAGTAAATGACTACCGTGGAATACAAGTATTTCTATAAGTAAATGACTACCGTGGAATACAAGTATTTCTATAAGTAAATGACTACTGTGGAATACAAGTATTTCTATAAGTAAATGACTACCGTGGAATACAAGTATTTCTATAAGTAAATGACTACTGTGGAATACAAGTATTTCTATAAGTAAATGACTACCGTGGAATACAAGTATTTCTATAAGTAAATGACTACCGTGGAATACAAGTATTTCTATAAGTAAATCACTACCGTGGAATACAAGTATTTCTATAAGTAAATGACTACCGTGGAATACAAGTATTTCTATAAGTAAATGACTACCGTGGAATACAAGTATTTCTATAAGTAAATGACTACTGTGGAATACAAGTATTTCTATAAGTAAATCACTACCGTGGAATACAAGTATTTCTATAAGTAAATGACTACCGTGGGAAGTACTATTATATAGTTGATTAACGACTATGTAGAATTATGTCTGTTCTATATCATATAGTACAATTTAATTTATGTATGTATGTAATTTGTCTTTTGAATGTATTATTTGTTTTCTTTCTTTCTTTTAGTATACATGTGAATGTTTTGTTTGGTTTGTTGGTGTATAATATGTACAACAGGTATACTGTGTATGTTTGGAGTGTCTATGTAAAAATGTGTGTTTTTGTTTTTTGTGTGTAATGTGTGTTCAGTGTGTATGGTACCTGGCCACCCATAATATTCCCCATACTCCTTAGCCAGGTGGAGATAGAGGGGATATGTGAGAATCCTGGCCATTTTCTATAATAAATGTGTTTATAAAAAAAAAAAAAAGATAATACCAGTATGGTACAGAATGTCTCTTACGTTATCACCGAAGTCATAAATAGACATTATATACAGACAATACCAGTATGGTACAGAGAGTATCTTATGTTCGTCACTGACATCAGAATTAGACATTATATAAAGACAATACTAGTATAGTACAAAAAGTCTCTTACGTTCATCGTTTTCTCGTCTGTCGACTTCATCATAAACATCCATCGCCAACTCTTCAAATAAGTGATTAGAAAGCTGAAATCACAAAGAAACAAAATCAATTAACACCGACATATATTGAGTACGGTATATCAAATGTTAATGTTTACAGAAAGAAAAGAAGCATTCCATCTTTGCCTTGTGTCTACTGCAGACAAATTTTACGGCATTCTGTGTGGTGATGGTCACCAACTGATATTTTGGCCTGCCAATAACCCATGATATCATAGCAAACAGAAGTTACTTGTGAATTGATGTGTATGGTTGATTTTCTCTGAAGCACAGTAATATGGATGGAGAAAACATACCAAATAACTTTCTTGTTGTTTAAATTTAATACAGCATAAAGACCAATGTTTGTATTTTTTCTACAATTAGATTTTCAAAAAGGCTACTAGAACCAAATGTTGCAGATGGAGAGTGCTAGAAAATAAGAACCCTTTGTTTCCATGGTGAACTGAATAATTTTATTTGGTTTCATTGAAATCCTTTCAGTGAAATTGGACTTTTTTTAGTTCACAGAAGACTTTTTTCCAAGATGGCTGCCATGGTGGACATCTTGGATTTCAAACAAAGTCAACACTCATCCTATGAAGTTTAAGATAAATTCTTTCCATGTTTCAATGATTTTTCAGTTTAGGTTTTAAAAAATGTAAAACCTGACATACAATGGACAATGACCGTCTTTTGCTCGTGACCTAAAAACTAGTATGCTTCTACAGTGGAACCAGTCTTATGGACAACACTGTCAAAGAGGACCACCTGTCTTGTGAGACCACAAGTCAGTGACATGTTGGGGTCTTTCAAGGCATGTTTCATTGTACTCTCACACTGTGACAGAGACACAGAAGGATAAACAGACATTCAGTTAGGTAAATAATGTCTAACCCATTATGAATTGACGTTTGTATTGGGAATAAAAACACATTGAAACCTGTTGCATAATCCCTCCCACTGAAACTTACCGCCTGTAACTTCTTCTTGGCTTGTTTTGCTAATTCAGACATATCTAAACTGCTGCAAAACAAAAACAAGCAAACGAATTAATACCATGATTAAATAAAAAAATGTATTTTGGGCAGCAAATTAGCATCTCCAACATTACTAGACCTAACCATGGTAAAAAAAAAAAAAAAATTAAAATGTAAGTAGAATTTACAACTCCAGTACTTTGTTCACAAATTTCCTGGCGATTTAAAATGCAACATGTTACAAGTGGCAACTTGATTTAAACACTTTTTTATTTGTTTCAAACACTGGCCAAGAATATATCACTGACACGATGACATCACTGGCTGCGTAGATGACGCGTCATAGGTTTGGATGTGTACTATTGACTGGCGCCGATGCAGTGCGCAACGTCAACTGTGCAGGTATTCATTCAACGAATTGCAAAAAATTTTATTACTGATATTTACTATCATAAAATGTTTCTATTGTTTGTGCATAAGTTTTTTTTATCATTACCATAATCAATTGAATGGTGAGCAATTACAAGACTTTGTCTGAAACCTTTATAAGACTGACTGACCAACAGATGGACACAGACGCAATATCATTAGGACAATTTTTATAGCCAGAATAGTTGTATCTACTTACCTATCTGCCATTTCAGGTATTTTGAAGTGAACACCAGATCTGTGATCTGTAGAGGAGAAACAGATTTACATTATTACGCAAATATTCAATATTGATATATTGTACATGTATATATTTTTTTCTCTTCTGTGGTTACTACAAATGACATCAGGGATATTCCTATATACAGTCAAACTTGTCTACAAAAGTCACTCAAAGGAACAGGCAAAAGTAGCTGTTAGAGACAAGTGGCATTTATAAAGAGGACTATTCAGTATAAAAAAAAGTCAACTAAAGTTATGTTTGAATGGCCATTATAGGCAGGTGCCATGTATTAGAGGTGTCCTTTAATGCAAGTTTGACTGTACGGAGATATAAAGAGTTGAGGAATTCATATTTTATTAACTCCCTCTTGCTTCAGTAACAAGCATTTTTCATTTATACTGAGATGTTAACAGCTGTATGTGAAGTGCCACACATTTTGACCTGTGCTATGGACTGGTGCCAATGTAGTGTGTGTTCTTTTACATGCCACGAACAGAGTGACACAGGACCTGAGTTTTTTAAAGTCTCGTCCTAAAGACCTGTGACTTTCACTCTTGATGCTGAGTGCTTGGCCGAGGAAGGAGCAGTAACTATCTTTGAAATAATCCTAGGTACATGAGGTATAACCCAATACTGGGACTCAAACACAAGACCTTCAACTTGGGAGTCCAATGCTCTAATGAACAATATATTAAAAAGGAGCTGCTGCATTTAAAACAATTGATTTTGCAGAAATCAATCATGTCAATTTCAAGGTCTGATAAAGTCAATTAACAGATTACATTCACTTATAGTATAATATGAATATTGAAATCTCCAAAGTTATGAATATTCAAATCTCCTAAGTTTATATTCTACAACCAGACTATCAAAAACAAAATGGCTTCCATTTGCAGCAAATCTTTAGACTGCATGAACAGTTGCTTACAGACTATTACTCCTGGAAAAATAAGTGTTCTTTGGTCTTAAATATGAGTAGGTCCCACATTTTCCCAATACTGTGATAATGTATACTGTATATCTGCTTATTTTTGCCCCTGGTTATTTTTGCCTTTTTATGACAGTAAGCATATTCGCCCCATCTTAAAATTGCCCTCAATCACCATAGTCACATGGATGGCATGTTTGTCTACGCTTCAATTATTTAGCTGGAAAATTTTGTTTTTATGTTAAATTTACTTTATCACCTAAGGGCGAAATTTGCCAAAAAAAATTCAGGTATACCGAATAACATAATGTATTGAAATTTTCCCAATAAAGATGGCAAAGGGACTTGTGAAAATGGACAAGAAAAATCACTGAAGTGTAACAATTGGATGCAGGCAACAAAATAACTTATTCCTTCTAGACTAAAGCGCAGAATTCCAATATAGTCGATAGACCATGAATTATTGGGTCAGAGATATTTGTTTGGATCCTGTGCTTTTGGCTTACCTGGTTTTCTTTTACATAAATAATAAGCTAATCTATCTGTAAGCTCATACTGGCACTCAACTAATCTGTCGGCAAGGTCCACATAACCTTCCACTCTGAAATGTACAATAAAGATTTTTTCAAAACATTTTCTTAAAAAATTTTCACAACAAAGTTATTCAAGAGATCGAATACCGATATTTAAACCATTCAACGCTGATGCACACTTGGACTAAATGTTGACTGTGTCACTGATTTTCAAAACAGTTTACTATTTGTGGTGAAATCCACACTCTCTCTTCCTCCCTCCCTCTCTCTCTCTCTCTCTATGTTTCACTTACTCTCTTCTATATATGTTTCACTTACTCTCTTCTATATATATCTATCCATTTATCTATCTTATCTATCTACTAGATCTCCCTTTCTCTATTTATTTGTCTATTTATTTATCTATTTATGTCTCTCTGTCTTTTTGTCTATTTACCATGTCATCATTTTAATGACACATTGATATACAATCTTATTTATCAACCTATCCAGGATTTATACAGGAAGTCCCTACCACTATGACACAGTGGTACCACCCTCTATCTGCCACTGAAATGTGGTCTCTCAAGACAGGTGGTCTCTCAAAAGAGGTTTCATTTAAAGGAATATTAAACCAAGTGGTTTTCAGAATGTGGTCTCACAAGACAGGTGGTCTTTCATGAGAGTGGTCTTTCAAGACACATCCAACTGTATTAATTGTGAAAACACAATTCATTGCACAAGTGACATCTTGGAAACATTCATAAAAACACAATGTACATATTCACTAATTAATTGGCAAATTTGTAACTTTCACAACATGATACAAATTCAATGAAAGATTTTATCAAACATACCTCATGAATAAACATCATCTTAATCTCAGACGATTAAAGGCTCAGTATACTAATTATATCTGGTAAGAAACAACCCTTTAAACTACAGCACCATGCCAAATGTGAGTCTACTATCTCCATTTTCCCATAGCTTTCTATGTAAAATCAACCTTTTTCAAACATTCAACACAAAGTAATGCTTGCATCAGTTCTTGTCAAAATCGACAAGTATTGAGGTTATATAAAAAAAAATGTCTATTCATTTTTTATCTGATATTAGTTTTAAAGTCATTTGGAAACTTTAAAAATGTCTGAGAAGTGCAACATTTTTTCTTTGCAGTAAGTATTTTGCTGACACCACTTACTATGAACAAAGAAGGAAATGTTGCTGCAAATTTCATTCGTCGCTTACAAATACTTGGAGTTTTCATGAAAAGAAACTGACACATTCCAAACCAATTTAGAAAGATAGCCCATAGACATTCACACAAATGTGCAAAACTTTACAAGATTTCATTGAGAACATAAGTCAGGCCAATTGTTTCTAAATGTTGATTTAGCATAGAAAGCTATGGGAAAATGATTTTAGTTGACTCACTTTTGGCATGGGGCTGTAGCTTATATTCTTACTTACTTGGCATGTTCGATTGGAGTTTTCCCATTGGAGTCAAATGCTCCAGGATCTGCTCCATAAACAACCAACAGCTCCACCTGTAAGGGCTGGCCACTCTGAGCAGCGACATGTAATTGTGTTCCCTTTCTCCTGTAAGAAAAGGTTATACAGTCAGGCTGCTTTAAAATGGCCGTTGTTATTCCGACAATTTCACAATTTCCAACAGGATTTTATCTAGAACGAATGTACATAATGTTATGTACTGTCAATAAAATGGAACTTACTGCTCCCGATATCTACATTATGATTTTACTGCAAATCTGGTTATGTATGCGAGAATTTTATTTCTGTGTACTTTCATTCATTCATCGTGAAAATAAAATTCTCCCTTAAGCTTCTGACCGATACTGAAAGTGAAACTGAAGGCACAAGGCAATGTTCTTGGACTTGATATTAGCCAACATCATCACAGATAAGAAAAGGGACAAGCTTTAGAAAACAGTACATTTTATAGCAGCAGTAAGCCTAAGTTATTACCAGGTAATAAACATGATAAGTAATTAATGTGAGCTGTTGTCCTGTTTTCTGTTCATTAAAGATATCTCTATGATACCGAAGATTAGTAACGTTATTTCCCCCAAGATGAAGGAATTCAATTCATTGCCAAACTTGATATATACTGCCATAATATAAAAAACAAAACAAAAGATGGCGGTTTATCGATAATTGACCGTATGATTAAGATTTTGATAGATATTGTAGTTAATGTATAGTTTTTAAAAATTGTTATAAAAAAAACCATGACTACTTACTGGATGAAAATAATTTGGATCCGCCCCTTTTGATAAAAGACGTAAACATGTTTCTAAATTGTTTGTTCTTACACTCGAATGAAGTTGCTGAAAAGTAAAATAGAATATGTAGGTAAAGAAATTTATCAAAATGAAAAAGTAGATGTCACAGTACAACCAAGAAATCTGTTGCATTTACTTGTAAATATCAGTAAAATAAAAGAAAATTGTACATAAGAAGCTCAATATGGCCCGTATTGCTCTTGTGGCTCTTTTGAAATTTGAACTGAATCAGCCCATGTATAAAATTTGTAAATCAATATGAGCAAGCGGCTGAGAAAAGAGTCCTTAGGACAATACGGGGGAAAACTGTAATTTTTGATGTTTTCAGAATCTTGCACATGTACCTGTGAATTTAAAAGATACATTATGAGAATGATCACTGTTAAGAAAAAGTCTTTTAAGTTTTGGGTGTTGATTTAATAGAAAGCTGCAAAATTGAAAAATATTATGTCAGACAGGATTTGTTTTCTTGCATCTCATTGGCTATGTCAAAGGACCTTTTTCTCAGCCACTGGCTCATATCTTAGCTATTAACAAAAACTGTCAAATTTCAGAAATATAGAGCAATAAAAGACTACAAAGCTCACCTCACACCAACAGATTTTGCTTTTATGTGCTAAGAATCATAAGAGGTGTATATATATATAGATTTATTACATGACTATCTTATCACCTACTTTCTGATTGCCTCATTTTATACTTTCTGTTCTCATTCAATCGTTATATTAAAGCTGAACTAGGATCATAAAAAGCTGTTGAACTTTTAATAAAAAAAAAAATTGCGTTGAAAAAAATGTTTGTTTTCGTTGAAAAGTACAGGTAAGACTAAGTCCGTGAGTTTTATTCAGTCTCTGGGACTTCGCACCTTTCGTGTTGCAAGTACAGATATACAATGACTACTGATATAACTAATCTGCCTTTTATACCTTTTGTGGGACTTGTTTTCCAGTAAAAGAATTACAAATATGTCTGCTGTGTGGGGAGATAAAGCGGGAATGTTTCAAAACATTTCTTTTTCAACACAATTTTTTTTATTAAAAGGTCAAAAGCTTTTTATGATCCTAGTTCAGCTTTAACCCATAAATTGTTTAGTAGGTTGATATAACAATCCAACACATCAAGATCGTACCCCAAAATAGCACAAGGGAATTCCTGAACTTTGGCACGCTAGGCGTTCATTGTATAGCTAATCTTCAACACTGTCTAGCTATATTTAGCGTCAATGAAATGCATTCAAGATGACAGACGATGAGAGAGTAAACAAACGTTTTCGTTTCACCACTATTGACAATGATGGTGTCCAAATATTATTTGAAGAGAAGGATTCTAAAAATACATTTAGCTGCAACACATTTAGCTGTTTAAAACTGTTGTGTTATAGTTGTTCATCCTTAATAAGATCACAATACGGGGCCTGACTCCCACATCTTACTGATATTTGCGAGATTTACACATTGACAACGGTGTCAAACTGATTAAATGTCATGTAATAAAATAGTTAATGACCTTATTTCCAGTTAATATATAGATTTTTCATCCCTTCGGACTTCGGCCTCGGGGAAAATATCGCTTTCTTGGGATGATAACACCATGTATTAACCTCAAATGAAGTCAATAATTGTTTAATATGCTTTATATGCAAGCTAAGTTGATAAACAGGTAAACCTTGGCTAGACATAATAGAGGCTAAAGTGATACAGAGTAAGCTCCCTTGAACATTGTAAAGGTGAGCTTAACAATGACTGACAAGTCCACCATTCAAACTTACCTTGCTGAGGTCATCAATAGAACTAATTTCACCATCTTTTTGTTTATTTATAAACTGAAGAAACTGATACTTTGATCTGATGAACTCGGCTTTGACAGGGCTGCAACAAAAGAGGGCAGTATGAAAAGAATGAAAAATCTAGAGGATACCAGAAGATTGAATTGTTCACCTTGCAAAACATGCCATTTCCTACATACTGTAAACAATGTACGTGAAAAAATTTTCTGTGGGTAATTTTTGGTTTTTGCCCTTTTGTAAGACAGAAAACATATTCAGGCCATCGTAAATTGGCCCTAAATCACCATACATTGTAGTCACATGGATGACAAACAAATTTATATGTCCATGTGGCATTGCTTCCATTGTTTAGTTTGAACATTTCACTTGCATCTTAAATTGATCATCTTTTCTAAGTGACAATTAAACGGGAGCAAAAATCTCCAAGAATACAGTAATCTCTGATCAAAGGATATATTTTTTCTATTTTAATTGTTTTGTAATACAAATCTTGCTGATTGATTTTGTTCATTTTTTCAAATTCCATTGAATATGAGAAGAGGTACATGTAAATCTACGCCGACTAAATGGTTAGAGCATCCTGCTTTTAACCATGAAGTCTCGCATCTTTAGTCCTCATCGCCACAAATCCAGTCAAGTGTGGTGTAAAACATTTTAATGAAAAAATTTTCTGATATATCCAGGTGAAGCAAAGCAAAGATTTTACTTGTCACAAAACAGGGCTGGCCTTGTTGGTTGTCAATGTAGCAATTGGCTAATTTTTTCCTGATTTCACAAAAAATTGATGTTGGCTACAAAATATTCTATAAATTTATCCATACTATGAGATGCTACATGTATGAAAAAAATTCATATGAAATAAGACTGATCGGCTACAATGAAAATTCTCCCTGTAATAAATTTGTGTAATCCTTAGAGAGATATTTGTATTCTATGTAGAGATCTAACAGAAAAGGTAACTCCTGTCTTAGGAATAGCAATAAAGTAATAGTGTACTGGTCACCAAATCATCCCTTGCCATTCAATCCATAGCACAAAATAAAACTTTACAGTTTATTTACATAGAAAAGGGGAGGTAATTAGAGTTTGTAAAAGTTATCTCTCTTTGCTCATAAAATCAATAGGCCACTGTAAGCTGTCTCCAAGTCGAATTACTGCTAAATAATGTTAAACTGCCACTAGATGTCGCTTAAAAGGTACAACTACTGGTTGACTGTTTCTGGTTGACACATGCTAAAGGTGCATCTAAAAACAGCATTTCTGACTTGAAGGAGATTAAGTAGTTCTAAAGATAAATTTGATACAATGGCTTACTGGACTTGATCCCTCGGTTGTGGTTTCTTTTTTCCATGCTTGCTCTGAGACGGATCAAGCAGTGAATGTTCCCATATACTATTTGCGCCATGATTGGCTAAATGTTGTACCATCTGAAAGAGAAAAATTAAACTCCAGAATAACTAATGATAACAGAAATCCTTATCATTGATATTGGTAATTTTATAATTAGTGTTAAACATCTGCTTTATATAGTTATTTTCTTTTCTGTCAATAAAATCTGTATTAACTGTTAAAAAGTTTTATAATGGTCACATGACCAATCACTAAAATTGCCATTATGGCTACTAATTCTTAGAACTTTTTTTTTGGGGGCTGAAAAAAATCCAACAATATATCCAACAATTTCTGGAAAAAAAAAATGAATTCTAAAAATTTTTCTACTTTGAACCTAAAATTCCATATACAATGTCTCAAAATAATTTATTTTATTTACCTATTTTTCACGCAAAGAAATTTTCCCTTTAATTTGGACACAAATAGTAAAAATATTGAAATATTAAAAAATTTACATAATTTTTTCGTATTACATACATGTACATGTATGATTATACATTTTCTCTTTACATTGACTACATGTATCTCTCATAATTTTTTATCTCTCTGAAAACCATTCCATGCCATTATCCTTTTTTATTTCCCTAACACAGTCTCTCTTTCCCCTTTATTCCTCAACCACCCAAAAGCCAAGAGTGTATTTTGGGGTGTACAAGCTCATAATCTCTTAATAATTTATCAACTTACTGCAAGCTGTCCTGGACTCCATTGACCTTTTGTAAGTGACTTGACCTGTGAAATGTGACGACCCAAACTTCTGTGAACACTACAGCACTCATCACATATCAGTACTCCACGATTGATTGAGGCCCAGGTGGGATCTATATTAAAACAGAAACAACAATATAAAACATTAAATTGGAAATCTTAATTACAAAAACAATTCAGGCTGGAATGTGCACCTCATTATACAGTCCAGGGTATAACCATATATAGTTATTACAGAAAATAACAAACATGTGTTATTGTTATAATGTACAGAAGTTATATCTTTTGAAAGTGTAACATGTAATAACATATGGATGTTATTGTAGAGAGCTTTTCATATTGTTGGGATTTTAACCCATAGCAATTTTTTTCATTTTTTCAGTGTAAACTAAATTATGGATAACATTCCATGGACTTCAAAGTGCATCCTTCAGTAAAAATATTATATGTGCAACAGCTTTAAGTTTCTCTACCAACAGTCTGAAAGATGTGGTTTCATCTTTTGTAATAACAGAGCATAGTTATTACAGAAAGATCTTAACTTCCTGTAATAACAAACATGTGTTATATTCATTTTACTAAACCTTACATCGGTTTAAAATTTTTGCTCATTAAATGTTTGTTCTTGCTATGAAAATACACTGATGCCAAGAAAAAGAAATATCAAACTTTTGAATGTCTTCAGTGTGAAAACTTACATGATGATACCCACATATTATTGTATGTGACACATTTTCCTGATATAACAGATATGTGTTATTACAGGGTTGATAAGGAAAGGGGAGATTACCCATGTTTGTCCCACAATAACACACATCTGTTATTTTTCTGTAATAACTGTATAGTGTTATACCCTGGACTGTTATATAATTTGGGCCAAATTTGGGATGATGATGATGATGATGATGATGATGAAGATGATGATGATGCCCATCGAACTATAAGTACATTGTAATACAATGTACATGTACCAGAGTATCCTATTAACCAACAGAAACAATAATATTTGTAAAACACATCAACAAATCTTAATAATGTTTACAATTCCAGTACCATTGCCTGGCTGAGGAAGTTGTTAAAATTATTAAGGTGAAGACCAAATACATGTATCACTATGTCGTCAATTTGTCCCAATGCCAGATAGACAGAAATTCTAAAAACATCCATGAAAAACTCTGCCAGCAACAATGCTCACCTGGCAAAAGTTGCAAATTTAGAGATACAGTAGAACCTATCATGAGAGACCACTGACATGAAAGGTCACCTGTCTTGAGAAACTACATGTATATTTTGAAGACCACTAAGTTAAACATCTCTGTAAATAAAACCTCTTTTGAGAGACCACCTGTCTTGAGAGACCACATTTCCGTGGCAGACTGGGTGGTCTCTCAAGGTAGGATCTACTATACTGTAACTGCATACAAAAAAAAATTGATAAGTGATTTACCTATATAGTTATGTCTTGCTAATTAATTTTACTGTCAAGAGTTTTCCCAATATACATTTGTACATATACCTTAAGTCATTCTCAAGAAAACATACATTTCTTAGCCCCCCCCCCATCTTACCAATCCCAGTGATGTAAAACTATGCTGCCCTTTGTTGGTAATATATTTAGAACCATACTCAATATACAGTATAGTTTTTGTGGGAAAATTATAAATTTGACCCATTTTTTTTTTAGTCATATCCACAAGTTCTACAAACAACTACAGTGAAACTTGTATAAAGACCCCCCTTACGGACACAACAAATGCGTCTTTATAGGGAGGTGGTCTTTTTATAGAGGTTGATTTGTACAATTGGTACTATTAGGGACAGCATGACCAGGTGGTCTTTATACACAGGTGGTCGCTAGAGCAGGGTTATAAAGTTTGTTTACATTTCATTACATCATAACTACATGACTTTATATTTACAATATATATAAAATCCCCCATAACAAGTTATAAAATACAATGAAAATATCAACAATTAAAAAACAAACAGTGATCTTTTGCAGTTGGAGTGTTTGCGGATTTCCTGTCTTAAAGTGTGTGTTTGATTGATTAGGTCGCAGTGACCAAATTACCGTTTTAAATACAACCATAATTTCTTATCTGGAATAAGGGCTGCCAACCACTGCATTTGTCTTCCAAATGTACACATAGAATCAATTTCCTCAAAGTCCTGGGGCCAATTAATTCTCGATATTGACAACTTTAGTAACATGACTTCCTGTTCAATTTCACGATAGTGTATTACATGCGCTTAATTAATTAGCAAAGCAATTGATTTCAGCGATATCTGCAAGTTTGACATATAGATTTCATGCCCTCTTCAACACTTCAAATATATCACAAAAGAAAAGTAGCTAAATGAATTTGAAAACCTAAGACATCTGGATTAATTATCTACCAAAAACCATTTCATTAAGAAATATACAATGTAGTTAGTTCATCCATTCATCCACCTACATGTATCTGTCTGTCGATCTTTCAAAATGTGCCGTATTTGTCTGTCTCTCGATCAATCGATCTATTTCTATCTATCTATTTATCTACATGTATCTATTATTCTATCTATCTACTTATCTACATGTATCTATTATTCTATCTATCTATTTATCTACATGTATCTATTATTCTATCTATCTATTTATCTACATGTATCTATCTATTGACATGTATTGCACAGACATATGTATCTAACTACATTTATTCTATCTATCTGTCTATCTATAACCATCTATTTATCTGTCTAATCTATCTATCTTCATTTATCTACATGTATCTATTATTCTATCTATCTATTTATCTACATGTATCTATCTATTGACATGTATTGCACAGACATATGTATCTAACTACATTTATTCTATCTATCTGTCTATCTATAACTATCTATTTATCTGTCTAATCTATCTATCTTCATTTATCTACATCTACATCTATCTATCTACATATATCTACATGTAGGTATTCACCTTTCTCAGTCCATACACCAGTGTACAAAAATATATGTCTAAACACATCATTAATGTTATATATAAGATCTCTTTAAAACTATTACCGGTACATGTATCAGATTAGTACAGATTTATATGCTGAAACAAGATCAAAGTGTCACACACTTCTGAATCAGTGGTACATAATAACGTACATTACGCCAAACAACGGACATATCATAGCTCAAACTGCTTACTAAGCCTGTTTAATTTGTTTTCTAAAACTTAAAATCTGTCCAAGTGTAAGGTTGAAACATAGTGCAATATATTATATGATCTCTAATTAAAATAAATAATGAGTATGTACATCATGAATTTTGCTGTATTACAGTCCTGATATGCAATAGATCTATGTTATTCATTAGTAGCTTAACAGACATTTAAGTGTTTTATCCTGCTGAAAAAAAATGGCCAAAGAGAGGAAATATTGGGTAGGGATTCTGTACATGTTTACATTAATGGCATAAGTTTTATTGATTTTAAGATAATTTTGATGAAGCTACATACCCTTACTACCATTAATGTGAAATAGGGAAACATTTTCTTACGGTTACATCTTGATCTTCAAATATGTAAATACAGGATAGAGGTGATTGTACATGTATATATGTATGTATTAATGCAGATCAGAGAATTTCTGATATACTTGTAAAACAATCCCCACCCCCTACTGAGGCCTCATAAGTTGAAACATACGCCAGACATCCTGTCAGTGATTTTGAAATTAGAGCAAACAGCATGTTCTACAACCATGAGAAAAAAATCAAAAACTTGATAGTTAATCTACCCTTGAAAAGCAATGGAATCTCCCTAACCTCCAATGGCATGGTCCAGTCCAAGTGTAGATTAAGGGGTGAATGAATTTAAAACCAAAATGACCTTCAGCTTGCTGTAGTACAATATAAATGTGTTACAACTATGAATGAAGAAAATGTATGAAAGTATGGGCAATGTTTACATTAATGTATATCCACCAACTGAAAATAAAAATAAAGGGAAGGATGTTGGTGTACATATTATTTGTACACAGATGGAGAAAGGGGACATAGTGATACATGAAAATTACCACTAGTCTGGGGAAGATTGTAATTAAACTCTAAGCTGCACACAATTTTCATTTAATGATTTATATCATTACAATATATATCTGTGGTGGACTGAAAGTTCAAGTACCAGTACTCATAATCAAAGGCATGATCTGCCATGTTTATGATTGGTGTATGCTGCCCCATTGCTGGAACAAATGTATGCCAACATATCAACATTTTGTTTAAAAAATGTCAATAAATAAATTGACAATGAGTCAATACTGTATACATATTTTTCAACAATTCATGCAGGAGTACATGTATATATGTACTGTAGACCTACAGTATGTACCAGCTCTAACACTATTTTGGTGAAGCTACATACATGTATGTACATGTATGTACAGTAAAACCTGCTATAGTGACCACCTCTATATAAGGATCACCTGTCTATAAAGGCCAGTTTTCAAAAGTCCCTTGATGGCATACTTCAACTAAATTGAACCTGTGTATAAGGGTCACCTGCACATAAAGGTCAATATTCTTTGGTCCCTTGGGTGGCCCCTATATACAGGTTTTACTGTAAATGTATATGCCAATGACAGGACGATGGGGTGTGAGATCAGTCATTCAGTGATTCTCCCACCTTGGACAGAGGTCCATTGTATCTACTGTTTTGCCAAGAATTTCTCCGTGTTTTGACGTCACAATATAAAATTTATGACGCAGGACTTCTATGCGATGAGATTGCAGTGCATTAAAAATTGCGTTGGATTTTATTTGCATGCATAAAGATGTCTTTGAAGGATTGGAGAAAAAAAAATTGAACATTGGTTTGTGGAGTGGATAAGGGTTTCTCCCACCTTGGACAAGCATATCTACCATTTTGCCAAGTCAGAATTTCTCTGTCTACACCCTGGCTAGGGTGTTTACAACCTACACGGGTTATAATGTCACAATATAATTTTATAGCGTGGGACTTCTGAGTGATGAGAATACAGAACATTAAAAGTCATGTCAGATTTTATTCATGCGTATATAAACATGTGTTTGAATCATGGGAGAAAAATAATCATACATGGGTTTGTTGAGTGGAAAGGGAAATCTCCACCCTCAAGATAAGAATCTGAAAGTCCAATCCTGGGGAAACCCTCAGACTGGACAACCAGATTCTTACCACTGGGTGGAGATTTCCTAATCCACTCAACACACCCATATAAGATTCTATTAATCTCCACCTCAGAGTTGAGAGTTTTCTTAGATTCTATTAATCTCCCTCCTACGAAAAACAACAGAAACAGGAAAGATAAAAAAAGAGATAGATCATGGTGAACAGAGATAACATATATCGGAATTTTTTTTCACTAAAATTTATATTGGCATCAGTGCTTATGAAACTGGCAAACAGACTTTAAGTCCCCAACAATGGAGAAAAAAATATATCCTCTGCCTGAGTAAGCCACTATTTCTATGGTTCTTTATGTTCTTTACATATTTACATATTTCTCTTCATATTTTGTTAGTAATAAATGGCTCCTGCCTTCTATTTCCACTAGTATAAATGATGTACATGTACCACATTTGCAAACTTTAATCAAGCACTTGTAATCCCTTGATTGATAAGAGCACCTGTTTCATTAAGAATTACAACGTTTGTTCTTTTTCTCTGTGTGTGCGTTTTTTTAAGACATGTTGTTGAAGGTGATTACAAACTAAAAAGCCTCCTTAAAACTGAACCTAATTTCACAGAATGTCTTGACCTTTCACCTTTATCCTTATCAGAAAATTGGCATATCAAATCAGTTTACAAAAACTTATATCCTTTTTAAACTAGCAGTGTTTACCATATATACATGTATGATCAGATATTTTAAAAATTATTAACACCCCCTAATGTACATGTACAGTACTACGGTAATTGGACTTGTGTAATTCATTGATATTAAGCAGAGTTCATTATTTTGGGGAATGAATGATTCAATTATATAAAATAAACAAAAAATAATATTTCGTTGGCCTTTTTAAAGGGGCTCTTTTACAAATTGTCGTGTGTAAGGTTTAAATTTCATTATTATGTAAACTTTTGCTTTTGGTAGCTATACATGTACATATACATCGTACATGTATTTGACTTCTGTTTGTTTTAATTTTGTTTTATGCCACACTCAACAATTTTTCAGTTATATGGTGGCAGCCAATGTTTAATGCTGGAGGAGAGAACACAGTTACAATGTACCCGGGAAGAGACCACTGCATACTTCCCAAGTTTCCCCAATAAACAGAGAGACTCCCTATTTTTTATGTAAAAATTTTGATAATTTCTTCAAGAAAAATGCATATCTCCCCCATGAAAAATTAAAATTTTCCTATTAATTCTTACTAAAATTGAAAAATCTCCCCCATTAAATTTTTTGAAGGTTGGCAAGTCTGTCACTGTCCTTCGGCAAGCAAACTGGCAAATTTTCTCATAATATCAGCTTATAAGTGGAAGGTTCCAGGTTCAATTTCCGAGGTCATACCAAAAATGGTACTAGGTAGTGACTGTTCCTTTGGATGAGACTTAAAACTGAGGTCCCTTGTCGTGGAAGGCATGGTATATGTACATGTATGTAAAAAGAACCTACCATGCATTTACATCAGTCCATAGAAAAGGCCAAAATTTGTAGCACTACATCTAATGCTGGTAACATCTCCATATATGAAGTGATATATTCTTGGTGGGATGCAAAACAACAAACAAACAAACAAAACATAAATTATAGGCAGGTGCTTTTATACAGAGGTGGCTTTTAATGAAAGTTTGACTGTAGATCAAGGAAAACGTGAACAATTTTATTGATTCAGTCGGTGGATTGGTGATGTGTATAATACTGAACTATTCTACAATGTAGGTAACCAATAACATGAAGTCAGAAAAGGAAGTTTGACAGAATTCCAAATTTGTGTAGATGTATTTTCATGTTTGTGTGAATCTATATTAGTTGACTGCTTTGACCTAGTTGAAACCTGATTGTCATTATTAATTTATTATGGAAGTTTATAGATTAGATGTTAGATTTCTCTGTTTGAGACAATGTAATATGAAGTCATGAGTTTCAATCATATTTTAGCTACATGTATCTGAAATGTCAACAATACCGTTGGACCAGGAAGAAACCAAGATATACTTTTTTTTAAGATACATGTAATTGTCCATCACTGCATCAGTGTATGAACTATGAGAAACATCCTGTCACCCCTAATTATCTTATTGGTGTGCTCTCTTCCTCTGTCTTGGACCAGTCTATTATGGTATGAATTATGTATAGCTGTGAAGGTTAAATTCAACATTACATGTAAATCTCCTGTCTGACTTGGATTCAAACCCACATCCTTCTGCTTTAATTTATGAGTGACAATTAGGACTGGGTGCCAAATGTAGCAGGTGGGGAAAAAATGTGTGGTCAGACCGGGATTCGAACCCAGGACCTTCCTAACATTAGTGGGCCTCTCTTACCAACTTAGCTATCTGGGCCAATACCCTCTGCACCACTAACAAGGCAATTTTAGAGAAAATTAAAATATTTTTATCAGCCAGAAATTACCATAGAAACTCTTGGCAGACAAATATGCTCTACAAATGTAACAAAGAGGATGTAGATATTGAATATAAAATAAGCACACAGGGAAAAGTACTGTTTTAAGTGCCAAACTCACAGTATCTTACTCAGGCAATGACAGACCTATCTAGTTACATGTACTACAAATTGTACACAGTTCCACTTAACCTTGGAAGTGTTGTAGTTTCGACTTGTAAAAATGTATAAATACGTGTATCAGCTTATCAAAAAACTGTCAGACTTGATGCTTGATCTTACAAATATTTTCATATCCATTCCACATCACAGATCTGGCTAATGTATATATACATGCATTAGTATTTGTAGACAGTGTAGTAGTAGTATTAACCTTCTAAATGTACAGTCAGTCATTAAAGTACTATACAAGCCTTGACAGGGGCTCACCATAAAGGGATTGAGATAAGGGAGATTTATAGTACAATCTGTCACTACATGTAGTTATGGTGTGGGAGGTAGAAAATCTAGAACTGAATTGTTGAGAATTTTCTCCACCCCTAACATCATAATTACAAAATGTACGTGTAGCAATTGATCATTTTCCTCACATCTGAATATCATTACTCATTTACTGTATGCCGGATATTTTCACTGCCATTTAATTTTCACCCAGATGAGAGGGCAAATTCAAAATGGCATCAATACTTGGTAAACTTTCTATAAACCATTTCGGATACATGATTCAACACTCAGTAGAAAAGACTATGTGATTCATTTCTCAGTAGAAAAGACTTGACATGATTCATAACATCTCGTGTTTTATGACTGAGATGTTGAAAGTACATACATGTATACATGTACAGTGATCCTTGTAATTTGACAATACAATGTTTGACCAGTGAAAATTACATCGTATATTGTACAAATGTATTTAACACTAATACTCAGTTACGTAATATACAGTTGTACAATGTACACATTATGTTTTTTCAGATACTTTTAAGACCACTCTCATGAAAGACCACCTGTCTTCTGAGACCACATTGTGAAAACCACTTGGTTAAATGATCCTTTAAATAACACCTCTTTTGAGACACCACCTGTCTTGAGGGACCACCTGTCTTGAGACACCACCTGTCTTGAGAGACCACCTGTCTTGAGACACCACCTGTCTTGAGAGACCACCTGTCTTGAGACACCACCTGTCTTGAGAGACCACATCTTAATGGTACATGTAGATAGGGTGGTCGCTAATGACCAGTTCCACAGTACTACCATTTATAGACTATCCAATATTTTACAAGCGAAAATTTCCAAATCTTGGGAAAAGTCAATAAAACTCCCTTCTACAATATGTTCATATACTTTGCCAAAACACGACAAAATTATTTGATTTTTAAATCAGAGAGGGAAAAGCTTATAGAATATGTAGCATTATTAGTCTGTCTCAGAAATAGAATCATGAATAATGAATAATGAATCAAACGGAAAAGAAGATGAAAAATGTTTTGTTCAAGTAGTATGGTAAAACACAATGCATTGCTATTGATGTTTTACAAGATACATCACTATTTACTGAAAACTGTTTTCAAAATCAACTAACTTGCATACATACATACAAGTACATAAACATGTACATGGTCTGTCTTCAGTTATACATGTACATGTACAAGTATGTGTGTATAGTAAAACTTGAATATACAACAAATTTGGTTTATACAAATTAATATAATTATATTGTCTAAAGTCAATGTATGACCCAATACACATACATGTACATGTTCATGTAACTTGGTGGGGCAGATCACCTTTTGATTGACATACATGTACATTGTACAGTTGATTATAATCACTTTTTGGATGAGAGATTCTTCACAGGAAAAAATATTTTATTACCAAATGGTTAACTATAAGAAGGGATGTCATTAGAAGGCGGTAACAGGCGAATTTAACCCCCTACTCTCAATACATAGCCGCCTACTTTTGACAAAATTACATAGACTTCTATACAAAAAGACAGAAATTCTCCTGCTACTTTGACAGTTTCACCTGTTACTAAAAACGTTAATGACATCCTTGTATACATGTATGTATAGTAACAAATAAGAATGATTACTTTTGCCAGTGTAATTTTAATGTTTTACCAAAAATTTATATTAAATTCTTCCATTAACATCCTGTCTGGTTATATACACTTTGTATATGTATGGATTTTGCTATAGTTAAACATTTGTATTTAATTGGAACCCATCTAGAGAAACAACTCTCAAGAAAGACCACCTGTCTTTTGAGACCACATTCTGAAAACCATTTGGTAAAATATTCCTTTAAATACATGAAAAACCTCTTTTGAGAGCCCACCTGTCTTATAAAGAGACCACATTTTAGTGGCAGATAGGGTGGTCTCTCGAGACAGGTTCTACTGTACTAAAACCGAAAGATTAGGCCTACACCAAATCAAATCATGACCTTACATACATGTACATACAACAGTCTGTGAAATAGCACCTTCAAATTAAATTTTAAATGGAATCGCCTTGTATCAGATTACAAATTATCTGAAAAATTAGTTTCATAGTAGAATACAACCCAACTGTACCATATTTTGCACCTGCTTCAAGGCTTAAACGATCAAAGAGTGGTTAGACTATACTTGAATGGTAAATACATGTATATTGATTTAGTACCCACTTTATCTCCGGCATTTTTTTTTATTCAAAACACATTTTCCACACATGTTATTCAGTAAAGTTATTGACAGATTCATTATGTCAAACATGTGTTACGTTTATATGTATTAAACTTAGATTGCATAATTTATAGAATTGTAAACAAGCATCTACATCTATACAAAACAATGTACATGTAGTTTACGTGTACATTTACATGTATATATAACTATGGTGTAAATTTATACAAATACATGTATACATGTATACAAACTGGTACAATTTTCTCCCAAGGCCCTTAAAGCAGCATGATGGTACCATGGTGTTAAAATATATTCCATGGTGTTAAAATGTATCCCATGGACTGGTGCTAATGTGTCTTGAATTCACATGAAAATTTTGATATACACATTGTGTAATAGTACGGTACCAGAGTTTTTGAAATTCACCGGTCTTACCAGAAAAACCGGTAAATTTAAATTTAAATTTTACAAAAGTCCGGTGAAATCTATCTGATCACTGGTCCAAATGACCAGTAATTTTCCATTTCTTTTCAACTGTGTATATATACAGACCGTAAAAAATTTTCTTTGACCAGTGGAATTCCTTTATTCACTGGTCCAGTTGACCAGTAATTTTTTTTTTTATTTCAAAAAGTCTGCGTTACCACCTTTATTTTCTTTTATATTCTATTTCATAATTATATAACTGTCAAATAAAACTCTGCATTAAGGTAAACATCAATAAAACAACACCAAAATGTGGCATGGTGTGATGTAAATATACAATGCAGTATACTTGTACATCATTGTAAATAATGTACATTTGAATCTGACATTCCCGAAAAAAAAAACTGGAAAATGATGTGGCACAAAATATATATTACATCTATATCTATATATCCTACAATGTATACAATCAAATAAATATAAATTCCTATATTTTCACATAATACATTGTATAACCCCCACATAAAAGGTCTTGATAGGAAAAATTGCAAAATGAACCCCTTAAATTTACATGTACATTTTATAGACTACTTTTAGGGTAATCAAATGCCAAGGTGGTTTTAATTTCTGTAAGTGGTCTTTCAAGACAGGTGGTCTTTTTTGAAAGTGATCAATCTTGACAAGTCCAACTGTAAAGCTGAGTACAGGTATGAACCTTAAATGGAACTCTAACAGTGGCCATTGTATCTCTATATCCTGATTATAACACTATCCTTTTATCTATTGTAAATCTACAAGTGTACAAGGGATCTTGTATTAGTGTCTGGGTGGTTAAAGTATCACGCTTTAAACAAGAAAGTCTTTGCTGGAACCTAGGCTGATAATGACAGAAAGTTTGCCAGTTCACTTCCGAAAGGTCAGCCTCAGGAACAGAAACTCTCTCCGCCACCATCAAAAACTAGCTACCCCCCCCCCCCCCCCCCATATAACCTAAAAAATTGTTGAGTGTGATGTGAAAAATATAAGTCACAATAAGATAGACGAATTTAAAGTCAATGTATATTTCATGTACTTGATACCAAGCTGAAGTATACATGTACATGTAATAACAGTACATGATATTGTATACATGTATGAACCTTAACATCAAATTGAAATTAGAGTCACTGAGACAACTGAAGTTTCTTGTTTACTAACAAATCCATTTCATATCCTGTCAAACAATCACAGATTTCAGTGAAACTATCTTCTTCAAGGAAGGAAATCAGCTTCTATGGTGGCATGAACTTGTCAACTGCCTAGCATCAAGTGCAGTAACCACCAAGGCATTGCCTGCTGTGTACTGTAAAATCAGTTTCATGTACATTTGTACAGTTGTACATTGCAATACATAGTACATTTGTACATGTACAAAAAGCTGTTAAAGACAAGTGACCTTTATAGAGAGTTTATTCATAACAAAAAAGTTAACAATGTTTATGTCTGAATGGCCTTTTTACACGTACATTGTAGGTAGGTGCCCGTTATACAGAGGTGGCCTTTAATGCAAGTTTGACTGTATGTCTTAAATAAAATAGAGCCTAGACTCACCATCATAGGAGAAGTACGAGTTTATGTGTACATTGTACATGTACTACATGTATGCTTCCCTTTCAGGTACATGTAGGCCTACATTTGAATTTTCCATTAAACAACAACAAACAAACAAACAAACAAACATTTGAATTTTCTGTATGACGTGCAGAGCTGCCGTACTTTATTTAGGAAATCAAATGGGACTGGCACCAATCATACTTGGAAAACTAGCAACATTAAGTTTTTCTCAAATTGAAAAATTTTCTCTAACGTTTACGGTAATTTTCATTATTTTCACCTTTTATGGGAGAGCAAATTTAAAATAGAAGCGAAATTTTCAAGGTAAATAACTGAAGCACAGGTATACATACCATCTATCATTCTATGAGATTGAGGTGATTCAGGGGAAATTTAAGACAAGGACTGAAGGTGTATTTGTTTTGTGTTTTGCAAGGACGAAAATAATCAGGGGCAAAAATTTCCACCAAGGCACATAGGGTCCACAGTGTGGTAACACTAGTATTTTTAATGGATTTCTACGTCTTATGTAACACTAGTACTTTTAATGGATTTCTACATCTTATGTAACACTAGTACTTTTAATGGATTTCTACATCTTATGTAACACTAGTACTTTTAATGGATTTCTACATCTTATGTAACACTAGTACTTTTAATGGATTTCTACATCTTATGTAACACTAGTATTTTTAATGGATTTCTACATCTTATGTAACACTAGTATTTTTAATGGATTTCTACATCTTATGTAACACTAGTATTTTTAATGGATTTCTATATCTTATGTAACACTAGTATTTTTAATCGATTTCTACATCTTATGTAACACTAGTATTTTTAATCGATTTCTACATCTTACATGTATGTAACACTAGTATTTTTAATGGATTTCTACATCTTATGTAACACTAGTACTTTTAAAGGATTTCTACATCTTAACATTATGTCATTGCATTGCAATTGCAGTTTTCATTGGGAAAATTTTATCATTTTAGATAAGGAAAAGGGACTTTAAACAGGCCTACATCATACATGTGCATATAATTACATGTATAGATAATAGATTGAGGCATGAATGTGTGTCCCTGTCAAGTACATTGTACATGTTGTACAGCTGAGGAAGAAGTCAATGACTTAGCCTAGGTCTCCCTGAATTTATGAAAACTCCTACACATATGAAGCAGTGAAATTTTTGAATTCACATATGGAAAACAATATGGACGTCCTTGTCAACAGCTGGCATCTCTACACATGTACATTGTACATGTATGTAAGCAAAAGAAAATAAATAAAAGACAATGCATAAATTAACATGAAGATATAAGTGCTGCTAAAACCTCTACATGTATTACAATGTACATACATGTAAACATCTAGGACTGTATAAGTTTTATTGTGTTCTGGTACTGTGATGCTTCAAAGGAGCGGGAAGAACATTGTGTGATTCATCTGTACACAATACATGTTCATAAAGAATGAGGATTTTCCTTATTCCTTTGCTACCTTGTACTACAATGTACATGTATGCACACTTAAGGAAGTTTGTAAGTTTAATTGTTGAGAGCTGGCAATATTACATTTGAAACCACAACATGTCTGACTCTTAGTTCTGACTATAGTACATGTACATGTACTATGGTTAGAAATGAGAGTCAGTTTCCTAAGTTGTCAACATGTACATGTATGGGGAAGTTTTCATATTAATTTGTGGAAGGTCAATGATTGTTTTCTCTTACAATGTAATCAGATTCTCTTCCAATATTAATTCATCAACCCCTGAAAAAAATGGACTCTTCTCACGACAGACTTCTGTAAATCAATAACTTGGACCAGTCCAAATTTGTCTTTAGGGATAAATGGGTTAAAAATTAGTTGCCACCATATTCAATATGTGTATACTTAAAATAATTTTATATAATATGACTGAGTACCATACACAGCCTTTTCAAAAGTTTTGGGGTTAAGATACATGATACCATAATTTAAAGTACATGTACATGTAGCCAGCAAAAAGATATCTAGTTGAACTCCATGTGTAAACAGAAATCAGCAATTTTATTTTCTCAAAAATTTACTACATGTAGATGTGAAAGTTACCACTAACTGACGACTTACATGTTTTCCATGAAAATAGTGAAAGGGTCACATGATCGTAATTTTACATTTCAAAGGTGTAGTCTAACTCATATGACCTGGAGGGGTGGAATCTTGTGAACCCTTCGCTTTCTTGACCTGGACATGCTGGACGTCGGAAGAGTTCAATTTTTTTGCAACTCACATGTACATGTAGTATAACAACATTGAAATTACACTGGATGGAGTACTCATTCTGACTTCTCACCGTACATTGTATAGGTCTAAGAGTATGGTATCCAATGTGGAATGAAGTGCATTTTCTGTGAAAACTGGTAAACCAAAAAGTGACGAATCAAAAGGTAACTCCTCCCTGATAAGTTAAGTGAATTAAACAATGTGACCTACATATGTACTACTTGTACATTAGTTTCTGTTGGATGACATGAGATGTACATGTACCATACAGAAAGATGCTCAAACATGTTTCAAAAGCAGACCCTTCTCATCATCATCATCATTAGATCTCTGGGTTACATCTGAATCACCTACAGAAACCAATGCATATGTGTATTTTAATGTATCATGTATATGCAACTAAATGTGGCTTTAATACCGAAACAAAATAGATTTACAAATTATACAATTACAAAACTTTAACCAAAACCTTAACTGGACAGCAGACTGATGGACAGATGTAGACAAAATGTGTACATGTAGTGATCTCCAGTTTCATTGTTGTGGTTATACAATCAAAACCTACATGTATTTAAGCCACCACGTACATGCACCACCTCCCCACTTCCCTTTCCAACAGTTTCACAAGTAGGGGATTAATTATATAATAAAACCACGGTCAATTTCAAGATGCCTACACTGATAGCAGTAAATAAAACAGCTTGAGTGCATGTACATGTATACAGACATGTAGATACAGTGGAACCTGTCTTAAATGACCATTCCTTCTGACACTGAAATGTGGTCATCCAAGACAGGTTTTCTCTTAATTGTTTTGATGGCACTCTATGCCACATTCAATATTTTTTTCAGTTATATACAGTAACATCTAATTATTAATGACGGGGGAGAAAGCCTGGTAATGTTACAATGTGCAGAACAGACTACATGTACCTACCTTCCTTTTCTTTCAATGATAAATCACAAAAAAGATATACCCATTTCCTGGTACATAACATAACATGAGTGCTTCCCTTGTGGTGGTGTAGTTATACATGTAGACTAGGGTCATACTGTACCAAAGACTTTAAAAATGGTAGTGACTGTTCCTTTGCCAAGCACTCACTGACTCAGCATGATGAAGCGAAAGTCATGAGTCTTTTAGACAAGACTGAAATCTGAGGTCCTATGACATGGAAAGCGTGGCACATAAATGAACCCTCACTGCACTGGTGTCATGACCAGTCCATATCGCACAGACCAAATTTTGTATAACCTCATTCTACAGCTGGTGACATCTCAATATAAGTGAAAAATTCTTGTTGGAATATAAAACAACAATTAAAATCAAAATTACATGTAAACAATAAATGGCATAACAGGCAAATATTGAAATGTGTATGCAAATATGACGCATGTCTTTAACATACATTTCTGCAGCATTATTCTCCATTTTGACTTTTGCTTTAGGCCCTATGTTTTGACATTTCATGTACATTTCAGTACGTTTCAACACTGAACCTAACCCTCTAGTCTATTCATATTACTAGTACTGTAAACTGTTTCTTATTGTCATTTGGACTACTTTGACCATCTCAGGCCTGATCTATTTGGTATTGTTTAATTCTTGGTGTTGGCTTTTTGTCATTTTTTGCAATTTAAGCATAATATCAATTGATGTTATTGTTTCATTTTAATTGCATAACAACCCAAAATTATTCTTATCAAAGACAATCATGTTAGTTGTTACATGCCCATGTACATTACAGTTGTACTAATGAGTGATATATAATTATGTAGATCTACATCCTGAATGGCCTGATTACAAATTTATACAAATTAGTAAATAAAAGAAAACAAAACAAAATAAGACAGAAGCCACACATATTTCTCACAAAGGAAGTAAGGAACGCATAACTTGATGTCTGATTCACCAGGTTTGCAAAATTTGCACATTCGATTACTTCAAACGCGACCAAATGGCTTCAGCCATAAAACATTGGACTGAGCCTATCAAAATCTGAAAATGGATAAATGGAAGATGCTTTGTCAGAATCCCAAGAAAAATACTCACCCGGGGCGCTGCAATCCGCACATATCTCTGTCGCGGCTCGGACTTTGGCCCTTGACATGAAAGCTGTTGTTTGAATTCCACAGTTTGCCAAGAAACTGTAAATTTCACCTTGTATACAACCCTCCCAACACTTTTTACAACAAAAAGTTGAAATCCATAGGCATATTGGGTTTCCTCTGTAGTTTCGTAAAAATCAATTGAGTTTTGTGTCCTATATCCTTATTAATTTTTTGACGATAATTATAAAGTTATATTTGGAAATTGCTCCCAAATCTTAATTTCATTCCATTTTGACGAGAAATATCCGAATAGTTTCGTATCACTTAAGTCGTAAAATAAATAAATTCATAAATTGCACATTTTCAAACAATGTAATACATAAATATAAAATAAATTGGTTTGTTTTCATTAACAATTTGACTAGTAGTACATATACTTATCATATTTTTGACAAAAATGGAAGATAAATTACGACTATCGTAAATTGGACGTACACACGGAAGTAAGGATATGACAATCAACAAATGAGTCACGATTAGTGATTTCGTTTAGTTCATGTATCGTGTTTATCTGATGTCGAAATGTTGTAATTGTGATATACCGAACAGAAATGTCTTCTAAGTCGCTGCAGGAAGAGTTTCCCCTGCATTGGCTTGTGTGGGACAACAAGTATCAAGAATTAGAAAAAACGTTATCAGACGGCACTGTAAGTCTTGATCAGTGATCTGCGAAAAACCTGAAAGTTAAAAAAGCCTGTTGTGATATCTATTTTCGTTTTATACTTTTTAGTATTGGGGCCCAGATCGCTGGATAAAAATAATTTTACATTCAGTGGGAAACAATGTGTCATTTAGTTTCTTGAAAATATTGTAAGAACCTCGATACATTTGATATGAATTTATTTATAATTTTGTTTTCACATATATTTTTAGAGACGATTTTATGCAAATCTAAATTGAAAATTAATAATTGTGAAGTTTTGTTTTAATGCAAACATTATAAATAACAGGACTTATGTAATACCTATATAGGCCGAATTTTCTGCCCCGATTTTAAGGGATTTTTGGGGTAAAATCAGGGGCAGAAGTCTTCTCATATACTTTCTTTGTAGCAAGATGCTTTGACATTTTTACAGCAGTTTATCGATCGTTTTAACCATCTATTTCTTATTGCCGATGTCTGATATTTGTTGACATGCTCACCTTATCTATTAGATTTATAAATCCATCGTCACTAAGTTGTGACATGACATAATTCCATTCATATAAGATGTGAATTCAAGCTAGCCATCATTTTTATTTACATGTTATCCCATTTTCCATTTTGAACATAGCAAAATCTAAGACCGTTTTAGACATTGGCTGATGATAAATGCATATTCATTGTTATCTTAAAGTTTAGATAAAGGTAAGCATATCAACAAATTAATATCAGACGTCGGCTATAAGAAATAAATGGTTAAAATGATCACTCCATGTATTAACAATAAGGATACCTGGATGTAGAAGGGTAATTGTGACCTTCTCATTCTGCGTATTTACACGTAAAAATCCTAAATGATGCCTAAAATAAGATCTATTGCGTCCTAGTGGACACTTTAAATACTTGATGTCTTTCGAGATCGTTTAGGTAAATAAACCAAGCATGCGACCTATTTCTACCAGTTTGCTTCCTTTTTATGTCCATTTTTAATTCTTATGTTCTAGTGCAACTTCACAAGAAAACCAAGAAACTGAATTCATCATTTTACTTATAATAAAACAGGAAAATCTTTACCTCTAATGTAGAACTAGAATCAACAAGACAACATCGTTCCTCACTTTATGGGTACTTCCGGAAATATAAATTATAGAAGGGATACCAAACCTGACTTTCATTTGAATTATGGAAATTATAATAATGAAAGTACTAATGATAGTTATATAAAATGATTTATTTACACAAATGTTTATGTAAATCTTACATATGATAAATTACTTTAATACTTGAAATGGATAAAATAGATATAATTTTCAAATAAATAAATTTGAGGCATCAATTAGTAGGCTACATGTATTTAGTAACTTTTCAGTTTTGCATCTATATTTCTAAAAGCATGTAATTGTATTACAATTTATAGATTTTTAATATAAATTTTCCATATGATTTCAAATGTAGTTAAAACAACTATAGTGTATTTGATTTCTTATAAACCTTTAATCTGTAGTACATGTATGTATACAATAATTATATATTGAATTAAGGGAACTCTGAGGGTTCAAGAACAAACCAGGAAATTACGATGGTGTTACAGTAACGTATACAAAAAATGGCGCTGATGTTTTTTTTCACATATGAGTGCGGGAAAAACTACTTACTCTCCTGACATGATTAAGCTATGATTAGAAAATAAATGCTCCACATGTACTGTTGATATTTTCCCCATAGGGAAGACTGTAATTAACAACACATGTGCACATTTGACATTCAGTTTAATTCTGGTCAAATTGAAGTACACTGCAAATGGACTCGTAATTTACCAAATGGACTCCTAATTTTGTAGTTGTGGGAGTCCATGGACTCCTCATTTATACATTTATGTATAATGTACATGTATAGAAAACCCCAGGGAAAACCCTGCCTTCTATACATGTACATTATACATAAATGTATGTATGAGGGCTTCACCCTTTATTAATATGGCAAATTTATTAATTATGACCAATTGGTTAATACCCACATTTAAAGAGCATTTTGATTTAAGAATCTTAGGCTGAATGAAATGTACATTTAGCTAAAAATTAAAAAAAAAGGTTTGATGTGACTTGATCAGACCCACTTGGAAAGTCCCAACCCAAAAACCTTTTCAAGCAGTTCTGCCCTTTTGTTATATTATTTTCTCATGGAAAATCTGTCCACTTTAGTTTTACATACAATGAATAAATGAAAAAGAAAATTAAAAAAAAAAAAATGATAACCACTTCTAAAACTAGTATTAAACTACCTGTACCAATAGGGGTGCATTGAAGAAATGATTTCAATTAAATTATTGCCTTATACAAGTATTTTGTCTATAAATATGGAACTACTGTATTTGACCCATTTAGCGCCCAGGGCGCTACAAAATCACGAAAAAGGATTGGACACATAATGGGACCAATTAATAGTCAAATTGACGTAAAACAGTTAATTTTTATAAGGCACAGTGGTAAAGTTTTTATAGTTATTACCTAGGTCAGCTATTGGTATTCTTCTAATGCTGGAGGAGGGGGGCTACAGATATACAGTTTTTCAAGTCCATATCTCTGTGTCAACCAGTTAGAAAAGATTCTTGATTGTATTTAAAAAAAAGGGGGGGAGATCTAGAGTGGTGCTTTATAAGGACATGGGTGCTTAAATTGCTTAATAGGTCAAATATGATATTCATTTCACATTGGAACATGTACACTGTTGGGCATGCATTCTATAGTAAAACTGTTTCAAATTTTTTTATAACCAAATATTGAGCACTTACTTTTGGAAGGTCAGTGACTTCTTCCTGGGTAGGCTACATCATGTACATTGTGACCAAGTTCTCTCTTCCACCACTAAAAACTGGCCACCACCATATGACTGAAAAATTGTTAAGTGTGACAATAAAACGACGTTCAAATTCAGAATTGAGCATTTACAAACAATGTACATTGAATTAGATTTGATTCAAATAATGGCCACAGCAATCTGAAAATTAGTACATGTCCAAGCTATAGTCCGATACTGAATGAGTTTATAATACTGGAGCTTATTGAAACCTGAGATCCACCTCAGATCAAGAGATAATGAGATATCACAGTGTAACCACTTGCAGTGGACCAGTGGTTGAGTATCCAACCCACAACCAGAAAGTCTGAATTTGATTCTTGTTCACATTTAAGGTTTTTAAAAAATAATCGGTTATTAGGCACATGACATAATGGTACATATTGTACAAATGTACATATGTACATGTATATTGTATGTATATACATGTACCTGTATAAAAGTCACGTCTTTTAGTTGAAAATTGAGATCTTATGTCACAGTATTCATATGTTAAATTACTGGATTTGCAAAAGTCTTTAGCACTAATCATAATTTATGGTGCTTCACCTATAACTGGTGACGTTTCCATGTAACATTAAAAAAGATCTTAGCATTACATAAATCAGCGATGATATAAACAAAAATGCCATCCATACATCCTTAGCACAGGATAAAATTTGTGGCTGTAACTGTTGACATCTCCATATGTTAAATAAAAAAGAACATTTATTGGATTAATATAAAATAACAATAAACAAACAAAATAAATTTATTTTTTCAATCTACAATGTACATGTAGATGACCCAAGGTCAAAATTGTCCAAATATGTACAAATTTACAAGATCAGACCTCCAACCTTAAAAGTCAGAGGTCTAACAGGTTAGACTTAAACCTTCATGTATCCCCCCCATTCATAGTGAACTTGACACAATTTTCAGTAAAAATTTCGCAACTTAAGTTAAATAACAATGATTTTGAAGAGATTCTTTATTTTCAAATAGTTTTGTGCATTTCTACATGTAGATTTCCCAATTTTGATAAAATGTTGCTAAAATTCCCAATTTAAAAGGTCCAGGCCCCATTTCAAAGGAGTGTGGGAAATCCCTGAACACTCATTATCTGATACGTCCATACAACAGCCAAGATTTATAATTTTGACTTTTAACTGTTAACATCTTGATTATCATGAAAAATTCAGACAACACTGAAAAATAAAAATTATAAAAAAAATTAGGAAACATTTAAACTAAAATAAAACTATTTCTGAGTCCCCAGAATTTTTTTGTAAGATATGTAATATAATTTGATATTACTTTCATTTAAATTTCTTTTGGTCCTTTTTCAACACTACAAATTATAATAGACTGATCCAAAACAATAGATCTAGAAGAGTACATACCATTTATATACTAAGGGGTGAAAGGGTTAAACAGTTTTACCAAGATGGAAGTTTGATACACATGTAAATATATAGGAAACCAAGTTTATTAACATTTTACCCTCTGGTCAATTAGCTGCATACAACATACATGTACAGTCAAACTTGCACTTAAGGGCACCAACATATAAAAGGTCATTCAAACATAATTCTTTGTTAACCTTTTTTGTAATCAATCAACCTCTAAAGGCTCTTTATAAAGGCCACCTGTCTATAATGGCTCCTTTTGCCTGTTCCCTTGAGTAGACTTTATAGACAAGTTTGACTATACGTACATTTCTATAAATATTATAATAAATACTTATGTATATATACTGTACGTACATGTATATAAATATTATGATAAATACTTTTATATATATATATATATATATATATATATATATATATATATAGTCAACTCTTGTTATAACGGGACTTGATATAACAGCATTTTTGGTTAGCAGCAAAAATTTCATGGGAACGATTTTACATCCATGTTAATTTGTTTGATATAACAGCATATTTACTTTCCAGCACCGGCAGTGATTTTCGGGAACAAACATGCATTTTACCTCTAGATTCGACTTGTAATAACAGCAAAGCATAAAAAATGAAAAATTGTTGCCATAATTTATTAAATCAATAAAATGAAAATAACAATAAAAACAGTTTTATTTGTTGTAACCATTTAATTTCATTGATGCAATCATATTGAATTGATGTTTAACATTCAATAGGGATTTAACAACAAAGGATGTTCGTGCAATCTTATTTTGGCGCCAAGCCCAGAAATTTGATATAACAGCATATTTGATATAACAGCATATTTGATATAACAGCATATTTTATATAACAGCATATTTGATATAACAGCAATTTTACTAGATCCCAACCTGGCCGTTATAACAAAACTTGACTGTATATATATATATAATATATACAATACATAAGGTACAAATGAATACAATGAATGCTTATTGAATATACAAGTACGGTAATAATCAAGTGAGTGAAAGTAAATTGAGGTAAATGACAGGAAGTTGACATTATAAACTTTTCATAGTACAAATCTTAACTTCATTTCATTAATGAGGTACTTTACCACATTGCTTAACTTTTTTTGGTTTTTAGCTGATAGAACGTGATACTGAACTGATTTAAATATTTATACATTTTTATATACATATCACATTTCATCGTCTGTTTGTTTGATTTTTGTTTTATGCCACACTCAACAGTTTTTCAGTTTTATGTTGGCGACCGGTTTATTATGGTGGATGAGAGAACCCAGGGCAGGACAAATCCACTAGCCCAACGCCCGGGACAAGCTCAATTTTGGCTCGGGCATGTTGAAATGTACGGACGGCTAGCCCGTGGGCAAAAATTGGTCTAGTCTTGTTACTACCACAAGTGTTGAGGGCAAAGATGATCAAATAAATGATTGAATGATAGCAATTAACACTCAATATTATTAATGGTATATATATACGTATATAGTTGGGTCATTTTTCAAGTGCATTGTTTGCCATGTAATAGCCTATTCATCAGGGCAAGTTTGAAATTAACTTCAGATTGCCCTGAGCAAGCTGACTCCAAAAATATACATCCAGCCCTGGAACCCAGTTACAATGTACCCGAGAAGAGACCACTGGCCTTCCGCAAGTAAACTGGCAAACTTTCTCACAAGAATCAGCTTACATGTAGGTTCCAGCGGTGATCAAACCTACGCTGACCAGAAGTGAGAGACTATGGTTCAAAATGCTATGCTCTAACCATTTGGCCATAGAAGCCCCTTACATAACACGTAAATTATGATACATGTATATTGGACACACTAAAAATAAAATGAAACTCATCTTCAATGTCAACAATGGAACAATACTGACATAATCTACATTCATGAGGCATATTTTCTATTTATTGACTGAAGTATATTATCTCTGTTTTTCTTGATCATTATTTTTCTTTTCTTTTAAAGCATGACATAGAAAAAGTTGACCCCAGGGGAAGGACCCCTTTACATTTAGCTGTTTCACTAGGAAATTTAGAAAGTGCTCGAACTTTACTGCGAAATAGTTCAAACACATTAGCTGAAAACCGGGGCTACTGGTCAGGTAAGTTTGTTTAATAGGAATTATTATTATTTTCGTCACTTTTTTGTTGGCATCTTTTAAAATGGATCTTACATGTATATATATATATATATATATATGCAACTGATTCTTTTACATGTACATGTACCTTTGTTGCTGGACCATAAACAACTTCATCACTTATTACAAAATTACATGTATGTTTCACTATACATAATATAGACATACATGTACATTTCAACATACATTTAGAAGTACAGTTGTACATGTACATTAGTACATGCTAAGGATTTTGAAAACTCAAAGGTCAATACTCGATTACCTTCAAAATACATGTAATTTGTGTTGTCAGGAGTTAAGAAGTTGATGTATTGAAGTGATTGGTGCTACAAAGAAACAGACATTACAAGCAATATGCCCTCTATTTTCAATCTTACTGTTTGGACATAAAAGTGTAAAACTAATGATTATTTGATTTTGTTTTGAAAATTTTCCAGATACGAAACTTTAAAAATTTTGTAATTTAAACATTTATATGGAATCACACACCAATGATATGCATGATGTACTGAAGTAAAAAAAAAAATCAGAATATTGAGTTATTTTCTGATTTTCATCTTTTTTCTCTAGTCCTACACGAGGCTGTCTGCACAGGAGATCCTGAATTGGTTCAGGTGGTGTTAAAAAATAGAGACTGCCAACGATACAGTAAACGCTCTATTGGTGTCCCAGAACTTCTACAAAAACTAAAAGAGGTATGTCAAAATTAATTTGAGTTTATTGTCACTGCAAGAGGTAATTAATACCATACAGTGGAACCTTGCTACTAACACCACATAACTAACTGACTCAAAGCTAAGTGGCCTAATTAGCAAAATGGTGTCTGAAGTAAAGGTCTAGACTTATTTAATATTCATTTTGAAATTTTCAAGAGTTTGAAGATACAATGTATTTACCCCCCTTAAACACATGTTAAATTCAGGGATTTTCCACACTCTTTTGGGAATGGGTCCTGGCCTTTTGAATTGGGAATTTTGGCTAACATTTTATTGAAATTCGGAAATCTAAAAAAAATACACAAAACTGTGAAAATACAAGAATCTCTTCAAATTCATTGTGATTTGAATTCAGTTGGGAAATTTTTGCTGCAAATTGGGGGGAAAATGCATTGTTTTTGCATTGGGAATGGGACCTTATTTCAATCCTGTATGATTGGGTGGAAAATCCCTGAAATTTTAGTTGATCATTGAAATAGGGTAGTCTTTAGGGCCATTTTTCACTGTTGTAGCTCATATGTACATCGTTCCCTTACTTGACCCTGTTAGACATTAAAATACTGTATACATGAAATTTTTGCCCCTGGCTTACCGCTATTTTCGCCCTTTTACGACAGAAACGACATCCTCCTGTCTTTAATTCGCCCTTAATTAACATAGTCTCTTGCTTGGGAAGAATGTCCATGCTTTAGTTTAGTTCAGTTCAATGCTGATATTGAGTATGCTCCTGAAATCATTGTGAGCCCTGTTCCCGCACAAGCATCTAAATTCTGGAAATCTCCCACTTACCGATCCGCTCCTGTGCAGGAGTATAAAATCTCCCACATTCAGATATTTCGCAATGACCTGCAAGTAAAAGTTGGAACCAGGCAACAAGATTTCAATTGTCAATTGCCCAGCCGGTCAGTAAAAATGTCAGTAGATGTACAACCATTCGTCATTTCAAAAAGCTTAAGTTTCGAAAGTGATCCATTTCCTTCTATTTGTAGTTCAAAATGCATTTCTAAAAACAATTAGAAACTAAAATAATTATTTTGTTGACAATTCAACACATTAATCTTTACCTCATGGCCAAAAATGTCACAAAACACATCGTGTGTTATCTGCTGTTGCTTGCAATTTATGGAGGAAGTGGAAGTTGAGTGTTAAATGAAAGAACTGATACCGAACGGAACTGAATTTCAGGATGTGTTAAAATGATGATGATACATGTAACTCTATATAGTGTATAAAAGTTGTAAAATCTGAATTAAATGTAGGTGAATAATAAAAGTAAAATTAGTTACTGTAAATAAAAGTTTTTATGAAATACATTAAAAAAAACAAAATCAAAATATGGCATGTTATGAGCATTGTCCAGACTCTGGAGTATTGAAAAAGGCGAAAGCAACTTGTCTACAGTATAAAAATGAACTGAAGAAATAAAGTACATCTGTTAACTCTCATTGGTGTTTTGTAATGTATATAGTGTTCAGGTCACATATTTAGACTGAAAATGTCGTCCACGCAAAATCTCCCCCTCAGCTGTCATAGCCGAGGGGGAGATCTTCCTCATTGAAGGTGTCAGAGGTTGGCAGGTATTCTTACACATAAATATATGCAAATCGGAATATCTTTTTAAATGAGCTTTTCTGATCAGAAGTTGTCTTTTGTTATCAGTTATTTATAGATGACCGCACCATAAAGCAAGTTGGAATATATCCTTTTTTTGGGAGTGAACTTCTCTGATCAGAAATCGGGTTTAGATACATGTACCAACTTTTTTTTATGACTAGTTCAGATTGTCTGTTATGCTCAGATGACATTTTGTTGTTTATTTGTTTATGCTAATGCTACTTTTTTCTCTCTGCAGTCTCCAGACTTTTATGTGGAAATGAAGTGGGAATTTGCAAGTTGGGGTAAGTATATGTAGTAAACAAATTAAAATAATTAATGTGTGCTGAATTGTAGTATAAAAATGTATACAATGAAACTTGTGTATATAAAGACCCCCTTAGGGACACAACAAAACCAGTCTTTATAGGGAGGTTAATTTGTACACAAATGGTACTATTGGGGACAGCAAAAACCAGTCTTTATAGGGAGGTTAATTTGTACACAAATGGTACTATTGGGGACAGCAAAAAACAGTCTCTGTGACCAGGTGGTCTTTATACACAGGTGGTTACTAAAGCAGGTTTTACTGTAATGTATATCAACTGGGAAAAAATCAGTTCCCAAAGGAAGAAGGCAGAAGTCCTGCAAAGCGGGAAATCAGGCTTCCAGGGACCATTTTACAAAAAGTGCTAAGCCTTAGACTTGGTTTTTAAGTCAACTCTTATAACTTGTGACCATTTTAACAAGAGCTATCACATCAACCATTGAATTTCAGTTTACATGTGTATCGTTACCATTTACGTAAGTCTAAAAATTGGACTCAACTTTGGTTAATCTTAAATCTGATTGGCTAAGCAGACCAAGTATAGAGATTTTTCTCAGAGTTGAATAATTCTCAAGTACAGTGAAACTTGTATATAACGACCTCCTTAGGGCCACAAGAACGCCAGTCTTTATAGGGAAATGGTCTTTATAGTGGTCTTTATATAGAAGTTGATTTCTACACAAATGTTACTATTGGAGACAGCCACAAATGGTCTTAGTGACCAGGTGGTCTTTATACACAGGTGGTCGCTACAGCAGATTTTACCTTACATGTATTATGATGATGGGCCCGGGTAACAAGTACTCCTTTCCCTTGATTTGTCTTTGTAATTGATGTATCAAATTTCACACAAAGCTATTTAATATTCAGATATTGAAATTGATAATGTAAATACCTGTCAGGGTTTTCATACACTAGATGAAAAATAAGACAGTAATTTTTATTTATCTAAACTTTCGGTCACCTCAGGCCTTTTAATTATTGTTGATACTTAAGTATGGACAATTATTACTTTAATGATCTATAGCAATTATAAATAATTGTTACCCTCAGTACTGATGGTGTATCTGAAGTACTAAGTAAGCAAAGAACAATACCTGTATAATATATATATACAAAGCCTGAGGGAATCTCGTTTTTATATATATGGCTAATGGTATTTTATGACTGTGTGGAAAGGTGATCGAAATGCATACATTCAATTCAAATTTAATTGCGATCATTGAACCGTTTTATGTACATGTACTTTAAAGATATGTATGTACATGTTTGTGTAAACAAAAATGACACCAATATTAGATGACCTTAACGTAGGTATACATACATGTAAGCATAGTATGCTTGTGTATACCTCTTATTTGTTATTGTACGTCACGTCCAAATAGTAACAGTAGAAAAAATATAAAAAAAAAAAATTTTTTGTTAAACACAGCTAATGCCCTTTTTAATATTGAACTCCCCACACATTTCTGAAGTGAAAGACTTCATGGTTCAAAACGCGATGCTCTAACCACTCAGGCACTGAGCCCCCCCCCCGAATTGATCAATAATAATCACATTACACCTTTAACACATCGAAAAAGTGCTACCCTATGCTGGCCTCATAAAATAAGCATACTGCATCTTTAATTTTGAAAAAGTGCTACATGTACCTTACTTTGTCGTATTAAAAAATTTTAACATGTTTAACAAATACATCTTGTTTTTTTCTTTTAACCTATAGTTCCGCTGGTGTCCAGAATGTGTCCAAGTGATACTTACAGAGTTTGGAAAAGTGGTAAGTGTTAACATGATTAATAACAAACAGGGGCATACCTTAACAAATAATACAGCTCAGACAAAAACTGTACCACAGCATTTTTTTTTTCTATTTTCTAGCTTTTTTTTTAGGTTTAAAGTATTTTAGTTAATCCAGTGACAATGTGATCATAAAATAACCAGTCCATATTTTGGGGATTTTCTATGAATACATTAGAAACAATGGACTCTTCTGTAAATCAATGACTTGGACCAGTTCAAATGTGTTTTCAGGGGTAAAAGAGTTAAGAGTAGGTACAAATTTTCTATTTATCTCTATTTTTCAATATATTCTCATTCACTGAAATTAAAATGGTTTTGTTGATTGAATGAGCCAATGAATAAATGTTTTTACAATGTATAACAAACTATGAGTCTGGTATTAACTTTGAGTACACATGGAAATTAGCTGCATATCCTTGAGTGTGGGTCTTAAGAAAAGAAATAATTTAAAAAAAAAAAACATGCTTTACTGTTAACAGTCACATTGAGCACTTTGCCTACAGTAGTAGGGGCCTCTGTGGCCAAGTGGTTAGAGAATCACACTTTGAACCATGAAGTCTCTCAGTTCTGGTCAGTACAGGTTCGACGAGCCTCGCTGGAGTCTCTCAGTTCTGGTCAGTACAGGTTCGACGAGCCTCGCTGGAGTCTCTCAGTTCTGGTCAGTACAGGTTCGACGAGCCTCGCTGGAGTCTCTCAGTTCTGGTCAGTACAGGTTCGACGAGCCTCGCTGGAGTCTCTCAGTTCTGGTCAGTACAGGTTCAACGAGCCTCGCTGGAGTCTCTCAGTTCTGGTCAGTACAGGTTCGACGAGCCTCGCTGAAGTCTCTCAGTTCTGGTCAGTACAGGTTCGACGAGCCTCGCTGGAGTCTCTCAGTTCTGGTCAGTACAGGTTCGACGAGCCTCGCTGGAGCCTCTCAGTTCTGGTCAGTACAGGTTCGACGAGCCTCACTGGAGTCCAAGGCCAGTTTTACTTGTGGAAGGCCGTTGGTCACTTCTCGGGTACATTGTAACTGGGTTCTCTTTTATAACAATAAAAACTGGCCGCCACCATATTGCTGAAATTTTTTTTATTGTGGCGTAAAAATAAAAAAATAAAAAGCTTTTAGTAGTCTAGTGGTAGATTGTTCGACTCGCAAATTATAGTACCCGGCTTCAAATTCCGATACAGGGTCATACCTAGGCTAAGACTTTTAAAACAATAGAAGTGACAGTTCCTTTGCCAAGCGCTCATCATAAGACATGAAAGTCACATTTTTTTCTTCATATGAGACTTAAAACAGAAATTCGGTGTCAAGATAGACATGGAACATAGAAGATTCACCACTGTGTTGGTGTCGGTTCATAGCACCGGTCAGAATTTGTAGCACTTCAGCTAAAGCTTGGCAGTGTATAGAACAAGAATAAAACCAAACATGTTAACCTCTAGTGACCAGAAAGAGGTAGATTCACACCTCCAAAGCGATAGCATTGCGCACAGCATTTTGCGCGGTATTTCGGTGACTATATTTCATCAAAAATATAATGATCAAACAGTGATAGCCCGGAAAATGTATTGCTCAAATTATTTTCAAACTTCATGCATTGGCCAAAATTAAAAATAAAATAAAAATGTTTTTTTTTTTACATCTTATTTATTTAGTTATTATCATTACAGTGAAGAGGTGTTTTTTCTTGTGTTTTATTCATTTTTCAAATTAATCAATAATTAAAAATAATTAAAAAGCAGAAAAAAATTTTAAATGCTTGTTCAGTTAAATAGACATGACAAGTACATATATAGACAGATTAGTAACTCGCCAAAAACATTTCCTGACCTAAGCAAAATTCTGCCAAATGTGCATTTTCATTCAAATTTACGTGCCTTGCTTTTATCCATTGCATTAAATATTTTCAAGTCCAATTTATTATTGATAAACTATTTTTCATCAATGATATAAGCAGCAATTAATTGTTGTGAGCTGCATATGCATGTACACGCCAAAGCATGTAATACTCATTCTCTCTTTCTATTGGGGTTAAATTGCAACTTTTATTAGTATAAGTTTGTATTTATAAAGTGTAATTGGGGTGTGGAACATTATTTTTTGATAATGTGAGATGCAGCCGTTAATGATATAAGCAGCCTCGTATCATCTGTTCTTCGTTTGACATATCAACACATGGAGAAGTTTACCGAGTTTTAAATCTAAAGGATTATCAGGAATTAACTGTCATACATTGATGATAATAGGGGTCTCACGAGAGATAGTATTAATTGCAGGTAACGTTAATTAGGTGTGACAAGTAGTACGAGTTAGTCTGTATATCATTGGAGGCTTGGGTATTGTGAAAACAATGCACAGGTGTGAAATAAATTCGAGGATTAAGTGTACTGTCAAAACAATGCATAGGTATGAAATAAATTTGAGGATTAAGTGTACCCTGGCAGAGAGAAAAGTTTTTTTTTCAGAAAATTACTGTGCTTTGGTAGAAATGTAAAGAAATCGGAAGTTTTGGACATAAAAGCGGTAGGCGGAAGATCAGTCTAAAAAGCGGTAGTCTACTGCCGAAATCGGTAGAGTTAACATGTCTGTAAAACAGACAAACAAAAACTACTTTACAATTCTTTTGCTTATGAGAATGTATTTTGCATGTTTTAAATGTTTGATTTTGTGGAGGAAAAATCCTCATACAGAATGAAAAAGATGCTTTAAATCACAGACATTGACTGATGATCTGATCCCTGTAGCCACTAAAATTGATTAACATATAAGTTGTATATTTCACTGTAATATTTTCAGGGTCAAATGTCCGAATTGACACAACCTTGCTAGGTTTCGATAACATGAACTGGGAAAGAGGCAACAGAAGTTACATATTCAAAGGAACAGGTACTTGTATCTAATCATTTATTTAACAAGCTCCTTCATGCCAGATTGGACTCTATTTATGAAATGTTTAAAGCAATGTCATAAGTCAGTCCATGTATGTCTGTAGGGGTGAAGTGAAATAGCTAATTGTTGGCACTAGACATTCATATTTTTCAAATTGTTGATTTCAAACATAATGCTTTCCTTTGCTTTTTTTTTTTTTTGTTCCTGTTTATAATTCCTTTTCCTTCTTCCTCCTGCCAGTCCTTTCCTTTCGTGCTCAGATTTTTTTTGGACTTCCTGTATTTGGCATACAAATGTATCACCTTTGTCTTAAAGGGGCATTAGCTGTGTTTACAAGATAAAAAATTAGATTTTTACTTCTTTTACTACTTGTACTTAATGTACAATAACAAATAAGACCTATACACAGGTATTAAATAATCTCACATTCCTATATATTTTGTGACTATAAGTTCAGTTCCAGTGTGGTATTCATATACAAATAACAAGGTTGAGTTAATCAGTTGCAAGTGAAAAAGTCCCAAACCTGGCTTTCTCAAGCAATTTTCACAAACTATATAATGATTTAAGATTTTTTATGCCTGTGAATATCGCTTTTTTGTAATTGTATATCAATCTAAATAGGAAAAAAGGACAAAACAAAATTTGAAAAAAAACCGCAGCTAATGCCCCTTTAATACTCGTATTTGTATAATGACGGCAAGTTTATGTTAACATTTATCTACTGGATTGCTTTTGTTTCAACGATTCATGTTACTACGCATAATATAGGATTAAATATAATACATTTTGTTAACATATTTAATTTTTCATCTTTTTACAGTCGACAAGGCGACAGTGATGGAGGTCGATCATGACCGTTGTGAGGTGTTCTCAGAGACCATGCAACTATTGCCACCGAACTTTGACATGTCCATCATGGACCCGTCGTCAGATTCTATAGCTGCACGACTTACCAACCCCGTTGTCACTACTTACGTGGACACAGAAAAAATATCATTTGAAAGGTACGAGAGTTATTACATAATTGCCAATATTAAAGTCTTGTTATACAAATTTTCATTTTAATTTATTGGGCAAATTAATTTCAGCTGACCTCAGCATGCTCAGTGAAATTGAAGGAGGGATCATACTATTGCATCATCAATCATCATCAATGTCTACTTAATTTGTCAACCCCTGTGGTCAAATTTAGACTCACCCAAATCAACAAATAGTATGGTCTACTGTCATAATTCAGGAGTGAACAAGTTCATATTGCATGTAAAATGATTATAAAATTTTGATTCTAAATCATACACCCCTGAATTCTGACAGTGAACTTAACCATTCTTTGAAATGGGCAGGTCCAAATGTGACTTCAGGGGTAGATAAGTTAAGAAGATTGGTTGAAGTCAGGTTAACATGCTTCTCCTGCTTATACATTATCTAAACTTGCATGACACATACCGTATTCGACCGTATAAACTCCCAGAATGCTACAAAAAATAGGAAAAAGGGGTGGCCACTTATCGGGATCAATTAATAGTCAAATTGACATAAAACAGTTAATTTTTCATAACATGCATAAAGCACAGTGGTAAAGTTGTCTTAATTATTACTGAGGACACTTATCAACATTCTTGCTGAGAGATAAACAATGACTTATGTTTTACTGAAAAGCTGTAACGAATATTCAAATACTGTGGAATCTTGTTATGTCAAAATCGGATGAGTCAAAATTCCAGTTATATCAAACTTTAACAGGTGGTCCCGAGAAAACATGTTCATCAAAGTTTTGCATGTTTTGGTTATCTCGAATTTCGGATATCTTGAAGTAATAGGGGCGGTCCTGTGAATTTTGAGATAATGAGATTCCACTGTGTTTGCAAATGAATAATAAGTAACCAAGAGTATATACCATTAAGATAATCAAGGATGAATGGGATAAGACTTTCTTAGAGGGGTTGTTTAGTGACGTTAGTTTTATAATATGACATGTGCTTAAGGTTCTCTTCTACCAAACTGTATTAAATCCTATTTATAATGTTTTCTATCATGAAATGTATTATTAACCCATTCACCCCTAAAGACACATTTGGACTGGTCTAAGTCATTGATTTACAGAAGAGTTCATTGTTTCTCAGAGGTTAATGAGTTTACTGAAAACTATCATTCATTGCATCATTTTAAAACTTTAATACTTCCAAAAATATTCTATTTTTGAGTCATTTGACCAGAGCCACTCATTGGTCGTTGTTTCTTTTCAGAAATAAATCAGGTATATGGGGCTGGAGAAGTGACAGAGCAGAAAACATTAATGGTTATGAAGCGAAGGTGAGTTAAGCTCCTAGATGACAATGATCAGTATTGAGAGTTCCAAGAAATCTTATTTCACACAAACAATGTCTTTTTCTTTTTGTATATGAAATGAAGATGGGTAGGTTACATTTTAAACTTTGAAATGGAAATAATTTAAATCAGTTGTTTTAATATTTAGAGGAATTTTCTTAGCATGCTGCACTTTCCTGCGTTTTCTTCCTGTGTTACTAACGTGTTTTCTCTGAAATATGTGTTTAACATCTCATTTAATATATTTTCACTTTGTTTATCTTGCCTTATTTTCCTGAAAATTTATGTTTTTTTTTCAAACTTGTTCATTTTGACAGGTGTTCAATGCATCCAATGTTGAACTAGTCACAAAAACACGAACAGAACATTTGTCCGAACAGGATAAACAAAAGTCCAAAAGCAAAAATAGCAAAACACCATTGGAGTCTTTCCTAGTTGCTGCAGAGGAGCACAACAAAAAGCAGGGGGCCACAAACGGGGTAAGTGATAAGTCTGACACTAAATTGTTGGTTCTATCGTTGTTTACTCATCAACCCCTGAAAGACAATGGACTCTTCTTTAAATCAATGACTTATTTACTTACTTACTTATCAACTTCGTCCCTGGTGGAACATATGGCTGCAATGAGTCCCCTCCATTTGCTGTGGTCTTGGACTTGAGCACTTGCCGCCTCCCATGAAAGCCCCATCTCCTTTAGCTCTGTCTTCACTCTTCTCTTCCAAGTGGTTTTTGACCTTCCACTTTTTCGGTTCCCCACAGGGGTCCATCCTAGGGCAACTTTTGGAATACTCTAATTAGGCATCCTGAAGATGAGACCGAGCCATCTCAATCAATGACTTAGACCAGTCCAAATGTGTATTTAGGGGTAAATGGGTTAACATCCCGCGAAGAATATTTCATTGATATGGAAATGTCATCAGCTTAAGGTGACTGCCACAAATTTTGGCCTGTGCTATGGACCGACGCCAACGCAGTGAGGGTTCTTTTACGTGTCACATATGTCGTGACACGGGACCATGGTTTTAGGTCTCATCCAAAAGACCTTTGACCTTCACTGTGTATGCCGTTCAAAACAAATGATGAATTTTCCATAGCTAGCTTTCATTGAAGTTTTTCAGTCAAGGAGGGAGATACCCAAAGATTGAAAATGCATTTTTTATTATTTTAAGAAAGTACAAAAAGTACAAAAGAAGTTTTAATGAATTTGTCTCTTTCATTATCAGAATATACATGTTGTTTTTGTTCTTATTGTTATAGTTGTTTATTTTATTTTATTTTGTGTTTATTATTTCTTTTTTCCAACAGGACATATCATCAATTTCATATAATCCCAGTTCTCTTACAAAAGAGGAATATTTCAATTCTCATATAGATTTGGGCGATCGGGACATCGGTCGTCCGATTGAACAAACTAAAAAGACTCAGAAATTCAAAGCTACATTATGGTTGTGTGAGGATTATCCTTTGTCGTTACAAGAACAAGTCGTTCCGATAATAGATCTGATGGCTGCAAGCAATGCACATTTTCAAAAATTAAAAGACTTTATAACATTGCAATTACCAGCAGGATTTCCTATCAAAATAGGTAAGTAATCACAATCTTAATTGTATAGTTATTTGCTACTGTGTGAAGATATTTTACATAATTTTTGTTCATTATTAGTCTCCATTCGGTTCCCAGGGGTGCATCTGTTTGGCCTACCATCCATCCTTTTGATTTATCCAGGCAGCATCTTTCCCTTTTCTGGAACTAGGTTCCCCATATTTTATGCAGGTATACATCAGAAAAAGACACAGTATCGCATACTAAAATTTCACTTCTGCCACCCTCTGTATCAGAGTAATTCCCCGTTGTTGAATTTCTTTGCCCAGACCGTTTCTATTTTATTTCTTCACCTAGGCTCACTGTATTTAGTGCAGATAAACATCTTACGTAGATTGGGATGTGTTTCAGATTTATATATTTTAACAATGTGCCCTGGTATCTCTATTAAGATCACCTAACAAAGTGGTCTGAAGAGGTTCTCTTAAGAGATGGCCTAAACTTATGAAATATTTATTAGGAAATTTCTGAGGGACTGAATATTTATGGTTTTAAATGTAAGGTGATCTCCAGCTCAAGATGGTCTTAAAAAAAGGTTCCACTGTAACTAACAAGTCTGATATTTGACAGTTTGCTGTATAGGACTATACAGAACACACATAGTGTCATAGATGGAACAGTGGAACCTATCTTGAGAGACCACTCTCATGAAAAACCACCTGTCTTTTGAGACCACATTTTGAAATCCACTTGGTTAAATAATCCTTTAGATAAGCCCTCCTTTAGAGACCACCTGTCTTGAGAGAACCATATAAGCAGACGACAGGTGGGATGGTTTCTCAAGACAGGTTCCACTATATAGCTCTTGTTCACTCCCATCTTCTCAATTTCGGATGCAATTTCTTAAATTTATGCAATGATTGGTATTTTTGCAGTTGATAGAAACATTTTAAGATTGATATAACTGATAAATAAGATCATTAACATTAATTAGAGCCCAGGGATAGAAATTATCAGTCGCCCACTTACCGATGGCGAGTTAATTTCATGCTGTGCTAGTGTATTTCCCCTGGAAGTCGCCCAGGTGGCAAGCACAAGTTGCTGAAATGTTTGATGACACCAGAGTGAAGTTCATTTGATATTCAGCATTTTATTCTGATGTCAGGATCATGGTTCTCCTTTACATCTTAGGCCCAATTAACAAGTCCAAATATTTCTAATGACCCAAATTCAAGCATTAAAATGCACAAAAACTGGTTTTACTTAAACATTTTAACAGAGAAATGGCAGAGCCAGATTGTGGAGGCTTCTTGGACATCTGCACTCCAGTGTAATGAATACATCTTAAAAATTGTGATGATTTCAATTCAGAAATGATGTCTTATCTTGGTTACAATGTAGTTCATTTTAAAAACGAACAATAATGTCTTCGTGTAACTCATTTGATTGAATTTATTGACAGCAAATTAATGGCATTTATAGTTTTTACATAAACACAGTCATAATTTTTCAGAACTTTGAATCTGGCTCCAAAAATTTGAAACTTTTATTTAAATTAGAAAAATTAAAAGAAAAAATGTATATTTTGCCAATTTTTAACTTTTTTAATTCAACTAGACCATTTATAGTCATTGATAGAATAATTCAATAAAAATTTCAAGTGTAAGTAAAATGGAAATTGGCTATTCAAAAAAGATTACAAAATACTTGCTTTTAAACAGTAGCCTGTGATCATCTAAGCTTTGTCCGATTATTTAGAATCAAAAGCTATGTTAATTGAAAATGTTGGTTATTTTGAATTTTGGATATCTGGAAGAAATTAAGGTGGTCCCTTGAATTTTGAGAAAATGAGATTCCACTGTATATTCAAGATATCAGGGGCTAATAGATTCTTTTGGGGAAAAGGTGCTTTACCTTTTCAGTTGGGAATTTTATGTGGCAATGGGCTAAATTTGGGGGAAAACAAATAATATCAATTATGGTAACTTTACTAATAAAATAAAAAATAATGATACAAAACATGGGATTCATTTATCTCTTTATCATTCTGACAATATGGATTTCTTATAAGGCAAATTTAAAACGGAGTGAATATGCTTCTTGTCATAAAAGGAAGGCGAAAATAACCAGAGGCAAAAATTTCTAGGTACATGTATGCAGTATTTATTTACTGGCATTTCATATTTTCAATCTGTAATCCTAAATGTATAACAAGTTTTGTTCAAACTAAGAAGTAGATAGCGTTTTGCTTTACTATGAGATTTATGAGATTTAATGAATACCTGAATTTTGTTCTCACAGAAATTCCACTTTTCCATGTACTAAATGCAAGAATTACTTTCGGGAATATAAATGGATGTGATAGTCCAGTTACTGGTGTTACAAGTATAAAAGATGGACCTATCCTGACATGCTCAGTGGATGAATCCTGTTTTGAGCCTCCATCTTCATACGGCAGACTTGGTAAGTTCAGTCTAGACTGCCATGGCAGCCACCTGTATATAAAGACTCTTTGTCATATGTGGCTGTACATGTATTTCAGGCTGACCAACAGCATTTCTGATGTACCTGGTCAGTGTATTGTTTCTCCCTGCCTTACCTGACTATAGACCATTTTCAAGTTGTTCTGTTATGTCACAGTTCGTCATATTAGTGGGCAGTTTCAAAGGAAAAAGTAGGGCATCATAATATTCCGGATAAGCAGTTTTTTTGCATATATAACCTGGAATATTACTATCATGAAGTATTAGGTACCAAATTTAAAAAATAGCCTACAGTAAATTGATGGCACTTTCCATATTTACAAGAGAGATGATTTATCTAAAATGAATTCCTCGCAGATAAACAAAAATAAGATATCACCCAATGTCATCATTGACAATATTTCATAACTGAAATGGATCTTGCCGGACTTTAGTTGAGGTCACTAAGTACAAACAATTCTGACAAAACTGTATGGGATCCGAATGAAACAACTCGAAGATGGTCTATTGACCATGATTTTATTTACCCAGACTAAATCTTTATTATGCAGTGTTTTGTGACTATGAAACGAACTCCCCCCACTCCTGGCTGTGATAGTAAATGGCAATGACTCACTTGAGCAAGACATCAAAAGTTGTAAATCATATTGTCTAAATAATACAGAGAAAAAAACAGCATCGAAAAAAAAAAAGATAACAACTGTTCTTTTAATCAATGTGCCCACATCAAAATATTGTAGACTTTGAGGTCATGACCTTTATATTGGAAAACCTGTCTAAGGTGTTAAAGAGTTTCCCATTTTCCGTTTAATTACAGGTGACGGTCACCATGAAAGACTGCGAGATGAGGATGACCAACTTTTACAATTCGCCATACAGCAGAGCCTTATAGATGGTGGAACAGAACCGTGTGATCAGGTACCTTAGGTCAACATGAATATTCATGTCCCCATTGTCCAATCTACTTGAGCAAAATCTTTTTCTATACTTGTTGATAAAATAATGTATTTTTTAAACTCGTTCTTTTATTCATTTTGCTGTTGATAATACCACATTCAATCATTTTTCACATATACAGTCAAACATGTGAAAGGCCTTCATAGTGAATAGTTAGAGCTTCACAATTTCAAACCATGTAGTCTCTCATCTCTGTCAGCAAGGGTTTGAGTCCGCAGGAACCTAAGCTGATTTTGTGAGGAAGTTTGAAAGTTTACTTGCGGAAGGCCGGTACATTGTAACCGGGTTCTCTCCTCCAAAATTAAAAACTTGCCACCACCATGTAACTGAAAAATTGTTGAGTGTGGTGTAAAGATACAAATGTCTGTTTACTCTTCAGCATTAAAATAAAAAAAAAAAAAAAGTAAATAAAAAAAAAAAAAAAAAAAAAAAAAAAAAAAAAAAGGGTAAAAAAAAAAAAGGGGTAAAAAAAAAAGGGGTAAAAAAAGAAAAGAGTATAAATAGTAAAAAAAAAATAAAAAAAAAAAAAAAAAAAAAAAAAAAAAGATATAAGTAAAAAGAAAAAAAAGTCCTACTGAGCAAAATCTTTTTCTAACTTGTTGGACTCGTTCTTTTATTCATTTTTTGTTAATACCACATTCAATGAATGACTTAGAGCTTCCATGTATTCATCTCTGTCAATGTCCGCAGGAACCTAAGCTGATTTTGTGAGGAAGTTTGAAAGTTTTACTTGAAGGCCGGTAATTGTAACCGGGTTCTTAAATTAAAAAACTTGTGACTGAAAAGTGAAGTAAAGATTGGTTTAATCTTGAGACACTTTTTTTTAAATGAATGATGGATCCAAATGTGTCTTGTGAATTTAAAGAAAAGTGAAAAAAAAGTTCTGTATTGTGAACCCTTCACCAATCCATAATTGACTGGTCTAATACAATAGAAAAGAGCAAACAATTGAGTTACTTGGTGGTGAAAGGATTAAACTTGTTCAGGGGTAATGTTAAGGTCTGTCATTTTATAAATCACTTTCTTTGTATTTCTTTGTATTTCTTTGTATTTCAAATAAGTGCTTGAAATTAAAAAAAACAAATGATTAAACAGTTCCAAGTAATTGATATTGACAAAGATATGACTAATAATATGTAACATCTGTAAAAGTTCAAATCTGTTACTGATTCAGAAATTATTTAAAAAAAAAAAAAGCATTTAAAAGAAGAATACATATACACGTATTTGTATACCTGGAAATTTTCGCCCCTGGTTATTTTCACCCCAGGTTATTTTCGCCCCAGGTTATTTTCGCCCTTTTATGACAGAAAACATATTCATATAGTTTTAAATTTACCTTAGCCTAATAGACGGAATATATATCCTTGCTTCATTTATTTAACTTGAAAATTTCGCTTTCATTTTTAATTCGCCCTTCGGCTAAGGAGGAAAAAGGTGAGAATTAAATGGGAACAAAATTTTCAAGGTATACAGTTGTTAAATACAAAATCATGCATTGTCATATATATACTTTGCAGCTAACGTTCTGGGAAGCACTAAATAATATACGACCACCGCCTTCAGGGGGAGTTAACTCTGCCAAAGAAGAGGATGATGCACTGTTACAGAGGTATGTACTTTTATTAATTGTCAAGAAAAAGTAATTATTACTTAAAATTAAGGAAATACCTGTAAGTAATTAACATGCTTATCTAATTCTTCATTTACTTGGTTTTACTACTGCTGCCTGGCTTTACACCGGTAATCTCTAGTGACAAATTCAAGAATTTTTTTTTCTTTGCAGAGCCATTGCAGAAAGTATAGCTATGAATTCTGGTAACACTCCATACATAACAGACCCAGTACTTATAAGTCAGTCGCAGCTGCCACCGGAGGGGAACGTACGATCTGATGACGACTTACTCGTGGCTCTACAGTTGTCACAGAAACAGCAACAGGAAGATGAGAAACGTAGAAAACAGGAAGAAGAGGAGCTGGAAATGATTTTAAAACTTTCACTTACAGAAAAATGATGAATGTTTCTAGTCATATTGATATTTTTAAAATCTTTATTCTGTGAAATTTATTTTGTTACGATTTGCAACTGTATGAAATGAAAATCAGTTGAACTGTGATCTGGAGTTTGTAAATAGCTGACATGGATCCAACTGCAGGAAAAAGAAAGAGCAGGGCCTGAGGTCACCAGATTTACTCAGTACTCAAACTCAACTGACTTTTCATTATTTGTAGGTAAAAACACACATAATTCATGGTGCAAATGTACCTGTTTAAATATTGATGACATGCAATTGACGCATCACATTTTCATGAAAGTTAGTCGAATTTCTTGACGTCACAATGCATTTTCAATGTTTGTCTGAGGTATGACTGAGGTGTCGATTATTGTGACATCTTCAAATTTAATAATTGTTCACAAATAAATGGAAAGGTCAATTGTAAATAATGATGAAAATTATTGCTGATTTGCCAAAAACTTCAGAAATATTAAAAACAAAACTGAGTATGATACTGAAGGTATTTATTTATTTCTTTACATGAAACTCATAAGTGTGACTCAAAACTTTTATGTGAATGATAAAAAATAATTGTTTTCTGTTCAGTTAATTTCATATTTTTAGCAAACGACTATAAAGGCAAAATAATAAAATTTAAGTTGAGCTTGGGTATTGAGTATGTTGACTTCCGACCCTGATCCAAACTTGCTCAAAACGTAAAAATATTCTTACGTCTGAGAATATTCTTATTAGCCAATCACATTTCAGGATTAGCTGAAGTGGAGTAATATACTCTGACTTGAGTATTAAATACTCATGATTTGGAGCGAGTGGGTCCATTGACTTGAGATCCCAGAATAGTCTTAAACATATTTCAAATGTTTGGATTTATACCTAAATGCTTATTTACCGTTACTTTTAATATATTATTAAAGTGGCGGTAACTTTGGTTTTTTTTTTTCAAAAAATTTTCTTTCCGTTTTTACTCCTTATTTTGATAAACAATAACAAAAAAAAAAACAAATTCACAGTTATAAAAATTCTTAAATTGCTATATGCATGATATATGATTTCCTGAAAATTGCTTGAGAAACCCAGTTTAGCAGTTTTTCACGTCCAGTTGATTAATTCAATCTTACTATTTGTATATGCATACCACACTGGACCTGACCTTATTTTCACAAAATATATAGGACTATAAGATTATTTTATGCCTGTGTATAGCTCTTTTTTTGTTGTTTTACAAGAAGTAAAAGTAGAAAAAAAATGAAATAATTTTTGTAAACACAACTAATGTTCCTTTTAATCAGTTTTGAATTTAGAAATATCCAAACGTATATGATGTATGCATGTAAAATGTCTAAAATCTGTGTGTGGTTGACGAAATTCATAAACAAGATTATTTCACACAGAATTTTAAATATGTTGACCAAAGTCGTAAATTATTTTTATGATCCAGGTACAGATAATTCAAATTTTAAGTTACTCCAGACCACATGTTCTGAAGTCAGGTTTATTTTTAATGTGTCATATAAGTGTATACGTTGGGTATGTTACAATGGTGCCGTCGTAAGAGAGCCTCTTGTTTCATTTTATTTGTTTCATTCCATTTGTCAGTTTGCTCATTTGCGTATGCATGTTTCATGTTGTTTGCAGTTTTCATGGTTGTCATTTAATAGTTTTTAAAGTTGAAATATTTTTTGTTGCCAATGTTCCCAGTGATGTCAGTTACATACACAGCTGTTTTACCATTCCCTCTTTCTTCCGAACCATTGCAATCTTCATTCCAACCTATCAAAAAAAAATCCTTTTTTGAAAAAAAAATTGACATAATGCAATTTTCACAAATTTTGGTTTTAATTACTAACTAATGTAATTTGCCTCAGCATCATACAACTGCATTTACTAGAGCAGGTCACATATACTAAACATGGATTCCAATGCATTTCTATTGGATTAAAATTTTCATTAATGTTTGGGCATATATCAAGATGTACAATTAGACTTTTGTTGAAAAATAATAATCATCTGGTTTTCTCCAGTTTGTCAAGGATAAAGACTTTGTCTAGGTTGGTTCAGACATTATGAGGAAAGACATTAGATAGTAAGTCAAATAAAAAAACAATATGTCCCCACCGCCACTAGATCCACCACCACCTCCGGATTCACTTCACCAAACTTCTATTTTGAAACTTGAAGGCTTCCAGATGTCAAATATCAAGGTCATCACTATCAAATATACTCATTCTGGTATGTTTTATTGGTTGTTTGATATTTTTTGGAATTTATTAAAATTCAGAGTTAGCTTTAGGTATATTTTGTTTAATCTTATATATATTTTCTGTATTATCTATTTTATGTGCTGGTAATAGATGTATATATAATTAATAAAATGTGATAATAAAGACACTAGCATTGACTAGCGAGTACCGGTAAGTGATGTTTGGAGACACAATGTATTTTCTTACAACAGCCTACCTGTAATACCGGAGATTCTAAATATATACTTCGGTTTGGTATTTGCATTTATGTTGCCTTTATTCTCATTTGCTGCATGGGTTATTCATGGTTATGGTAAAAGTGCTAAATCATCAATCCCTGAGAAACATTAAACTCTTCTATAAGTCATTAACTTTGGCAAGTTCAAAGGTGTCTTTAGTTGTGAATGTGTTAATGATGTTGCATTCTACCACAATATCGATGATCACCAAGATTTTTTTAAAATCATAAAGTTGTACAATTTATTTATCATGTTAATGGGTCATTATCACAAATTGGGATCTTTAATTTCATCTATGGTAATATTTTTGGTGCCTGTACTGTTTTGAAGGTTTAATCCATCTTGTGTTACATAAGTTGTGTAATTATCAGCCATTTTCTGGAGGTATATTTAGCATGTTTTTTACAAGGATAGGTCGAGATCAAGTTCAAGTAATGTTATATTCACATTTAAGACTACTATAATTAGATTTATTTCCCTGTTACGTTATTCTTACATTATTCTTTGCATTTCTTACTTTTTACTATTAACTCATTGACCCCTGTAGCCATTTTTGGACTCATCCATTTCAAAGAATGGTAAAGTCCTCTATCGGAATTATGGAGTGAATGATTTAGAGTCCAAATTTTACAATAATTTGACATGCATAATGAACTTGCTAATTCCTGATTTATGACATTAGACCATACTTTTTATTGATTTGGACGAGTGTAAATGTGATCATAGGGGTGGATGAGTTAAATATTGTGAATTAAAACATACTGGAAAATTGCTGGTTATGAGGAAAACTTAGAAAGTTATCTATAACCTATAAATACCCTTTATATTTTTTGTGCTTTATGTAGAAATGAAAAATATCATTTCATTGACATATCATTCATTTCATTAAGTTTGTGTAAACCTCATTTGGCATTTCAAATGAAAGCTGTAGAAACGATATCATCATGTCTTCTAAGACATCCGAAAAATATGGAATAAACACTTATGTGTGCATATTGGAATTTCCTTTCATTTGTTTGATTAAATCTGGCTCCATTTTTTTTTTCAAATTGGTGACAAAATTTGGTGATTGGTGATTTTATCAGCACCAAGATTCCACGAGTCTAAGCAATTCCCTTTATTAAATAACATTTTCCCTCATTTTATTTCGATCTGAAACATTTTGGAACTTGACTTATTTGCAGAGAGTGATAGAGCATGATAGCAACATGATGGGATCACAGTGATACTTGAGGGAATCATGTTTGCAAGTTCGTCAAGATTCCCTACAGTTTTGCATCTAGCTAGATAGGTATATTATGTTCTGTTGGGCTCTCCTACAATCTCCATGTTTTATAATGCCCAAGATTCAAAATTAAATCTTTAAATAATTGTGGCAAATTTTCTGTTCAAAAATTTTGCCACGGTAATATGATCCTCCTTGTAATTGCGCCAGTGTCCTTCAAGGTCGTCATGATTCTACCCATGACTCCTAATCCATCAGAAGTTCAAAAAGATGTATAGGAGGGATGCTCTGGGAACAATAGATTTTTATTTTCTGTATGGAATTTAGAATTTTTAATAGTGTTTTACGCCACATTCACAATTTTTTTACTTATATGGTGGCAGCCAGTTTTTAAGTAAAGTGGTTGTAGTTGTTACTGAGGACCCCTATCAACATAATTCTGTTGCTGGTGGCTACAAATAAACTGTTACTTACGGTTTTTAGGGTCCACATCTTTTTGTCAACCAGCTAGAAAAGATTCTGGACCGCATGTAAAAAGGTTGAGAGGCACTTATAGGGACATGGACGCTTAATCAGATATGATAATTCACATCTTCCATATTTGACAGTATTACACATGATTTCCAAAAGTTAAAAAAACAATTGCATAATTTCTTTTATAAATACATATATACTTTCATTATTTGCATCATCTGAGAGCTCTGCCTCTGAAACATTAGAATCTATAAGATCTGAGTACCGGAGAACAGTTTCGTGAGCAAAATGAAAGTTAAGTTTATCATTTTTATGCAATTGATAAAACATTTGGTTGGTTCACAATAGACCATATTTGTGGGTTCCCATTTTTGTGATGTCACAATGCTGTGTCAGATCATTTGTACTTGTAGAAGAGCTATGCAAGACAAAACGTTTTGATGTCATTAACTGCTTGATTTGTGAAACAAATACCGGTTTATGAATTTATAATATCCGTTTTTCTGTATCAACAATTTAGTCTAGCTGTTGACATTAGTTCTGTTGTGCTAAACCGTTTACAGTATCACGTAAATCACCTTTGACCTTGAAATTTGAAATAATCCTTACAAAGGTATAATAAGGCACAGTCTGGCGCGGCGGCCATTTTTTACATGCGAACACAAAAGTGAAACAATGAGAGCATTTGTTTCATCACTTTGTAATCTTCCGAAAGACAATGTTTTTCGAGTGTTTTGGGTATTATCCTATGGAATTATAGGATAAAATACAAAAGTCATTGATAGGCGTTTCCCTAAATTAGATTGTCTGATGAAAAGATATAGGATATACTTTTTGTCTTTCACTGATATCGGTAAAAATATTTTTATTTTAATGATAGGATGCTTTATAAAATTACTTTTAACTCTTTATTTGTTTATCTACTGTGCCTTGGACTATATTCAGGCTGTAGCATGCTTATTATGGAGTAGAATTGAACATGGAATACATATCGTATGTTTGTGACCTTTATAAACAAAATTCAAAGACCATTGATGGAACTTGTTGTATTTGGATGGAGGTGTTTATTAAATGAAAACATCTACACGGTACACACTTTAGGTAGTCACAAAAATTTTGCAGGGTAATGTTGACTTGTTCTATGTTAACTGTATCCATTAGTATCTTATGATAAATTTATATATATATATATATATATATATATATATATATATATATATATATATATATATATATATATATATATATATATATATATATATATATATATATACCGGTATATGTATATGTTGTTGTTGTAACAATCTATGATAATGACCTAAAGCAAGTCAAATTTCACCACTTTCTGATCATTTTAATATATAAACATGATAAACTAAACTACACAATTGTTTCTGTCTGTATCGTCAGACTGCACGCAATCAATGTCGCGTATGGATTCAACAAGAGCATAGCTCTCGTTGAATCCATCGACCAAAACGATCAAAAGCAGTCTGATGATATGGACAGAAACATTTGTGTGGCTTTGTATTTATTACATGTTCCATATTTATCTATATATGTGTTTACAAATTTAAAATTCTTTACGCTATTAAAGAGGACATCAAATATTTTGGATGACATGAATCCCGTTTAGAAAAGTAACTCCAGCGAAATTTCCGTATCCAACTACAGTGAAATATGAAGTTACGTATTGCATGGCGTATTGAACTCTGTAATGTAACAGTATGCTTACACATGCATGTAATAAATGCTTTTAACATGCAGTGGCCCAGTTATTCATACAGATTTTGTTAAAAATAAAATTATAATTATTATTATTATGCGAATTAAAATAATATAAAAACTAAAGAGCTCAATTGCATCAAAGAATTACACATTCAGCCAAGTTTTATCTTTTGTGTGCAAGCGCTTGCACGTGTTACTGACAAAAATGGCCAATACTTTCCCAAAGGAATATCATTTAAACATAACTTACATCATTTGCAGCCTTATCAAACACAAATATTCTTTATTGGCTAAATAACAAAGATGATGTTTGCGTATTTTCCAAATGGAAGTTGTTGTTGTTTTCGTTTGAAAATGTGCACTTGGGTGCGAAACCGATGACGAAGGTGTGTAATTTTCTCAGTAATCGTTTTAAGCTATGATATTTCAGGTACAGCCTACATATATCTAAAGGTTTTAAAGTAATGTGAAAAAGGCTCATGTTGTGTGAGCTATTGCTATCGTCTGTCATACTGTGTCATCGCTTGTTAAATTTTACGCATATTCGACTTCTCAAGAACCAGTGGGCAAATTCAAATCAAATTCGACAGAAACTTTTCCCAAGGACAAGTACCCAAAAAGGGTCAAACCTTACCTGTGCATCTTTAAAAATTTTCTTCTCGTGAACCAATGATAAGATTTCTTTTAAAATGGGTATGCATGATTGTGAAGTCAATATCTATAGAGTTTGCAAATGAAAACGAAGTCTGTTCATAAACGTATTACTAGGAGCGCTGCAAATAACATGTAGTGTATGTTTTTACACAAGTGGCTTATTTACTCGAAGCACATCAACGTTTAGACATTTTAGACTTCTTCTAAAGAACAGAATACAGATCAATGTATAAGATGATACATTTAGTGGAAAAGATAGATAGATATTATAAAACAAGCAAAACATATTGTTAAACATTAAACATTTATAAATGTTATATATATATATATATATATATATATATATATATATATATATATATATATATATATATATATATATATATATATATATATATATATATATATACCCAAAACCAAGTAAAATGTGTTACAATTTTCATCAGTTGGTATTTATTGGTGTTTATTTATTTTAACATACTTGAACTGTATGTATCAAACCATCTGGTTTTTGCTATAAATGTTTCATTTATTACCTTTATTTTTTTATAAACAAGGAAAGATATCAATGTTTATTGTTTCCCCAGCTATGTGTCAGACGTTTTTGCATATGTTATATAAATAAAATCACATGCTTTCTTATATTGTGTCAAATCATATTGTCTTCTCGGAGTCATGATTATTTTAATTTTCCAGGCGTAACTCATTAAATCTTTTAAAATAATGGACACTACTGGAGTTAAATTAAAGGCACCAATCCATATGAGTCTTCAGGGGTGATTGGCATGATTGAGTGGCGTCATATGTTCCTGATCAGAAGGATGTTCTCATATAATTTTGTAAAGCTGTACTAGGTATTCACGACAAAATATCAGTTGCAATGTTTTAACAGCATCTCCTACTGGGACCTCCGTGGCCATATGGTCTTTCACTTCCGGTCGGCGCGGTTTCGAGCCTTGCTGAAACCTAAACTGATTTTGCAAGTTTGCCAGTTTTCGTGAGGAAGGCCGGTGGTTTCTTCTCGTGTACATTGTAACCGGGTTCTTTCCTCCATCATTAATTAGAGACTGACCACCACCATATCACTGACAAGTTTATGAGTGTGGCGAATAACACCAATAAACCAAAATCATCCCCATCTTATAAATAACTCATCAACCCCCTGAACAAGAATGGACTCATCTGTAAATCAATGATTTATGCCAGTCCAAATGCGTCTTTAGAGGTGAATGAGTTAAGATATATAAGAATGAAAAGAGCGAAACTGTCCGCAGACATGATTTCCCGAAATATGAATCTAAACCCATACAGGATCTTGTGTTCATATTTATATATTGTTTTAATCATCGTTAGTAATTGAAATACATTTATTGATAACCGTAATCTACGTACAACAAACTCCGGGGGAACATTATTTCTCCCACCTTGTGCAGGCGTATCTTCCATTTTGCTAAGCCAGAATTTCTTTGTCTACAACCTAGAAAGCTAAACGCACTATGATGTCACTATATTTTTATAACGAAGGACGTCTGATGTGGTGAGAATACAGTTTATTTACATACATACCTGATTTTGAATAAAGGGAGAAAAATAATCAAAGATCGGTGTGTTGAATGGACAGGGAAATCTCAATCCTCGTGGTAAGAATCTGAAACCACCAGCACTTTTCACAAAAATCTTAAGGTAACTTTTACTTTTAAAGGGCTGCAGATTCTTACAACTCGGATGGAGATTTCCTTATCCACTCCACATTCTCATGTAAGATTCTAATAATCCTTTGACGTGTTTATGATGACAGACGATACCTGAACCCTACATTGAATGTTACCGATACATTAATGTAGCAAATGTCTGTAAGAGAAACCTACAGTGTATACATTTCAAGATTTAAGGTCAAGGACAGAGGTAAAAGATTATTGACAATTGATTATCGCCTTAACTACTACTGCTTTCTATAAAGGAAAGCCTCGTGTTTTACAAAATACCCTTGACATTGTATATTAATTTGGTGTTTATACATATTGCTACTTCTTCATTGATTTACTCAACCTTACTATTTGTGTATGCATACCATACTAGACCTTACCTTTCTATAAAACAAAGCTTCGTGTTTTACTAACTGTATACTAATAGATGTTTTTATAAATATTGGTACTTCTTCATTGTAGATAACAACAAGAGGGCAATAATTATATTTTAGTTCAAATGTCAAGGTTAGGGTCAATAAATCAAGTTATATAAGAACTTTTGCCTGATGTTTTGATGTTTTTCCGTGTGAAACTGTTCCTCGTTATTTTTCCTAGCTATAGTTTTCATATACTGGTGGTATGAAAGAAAGCTACTGACAGGGGTACATACTTCAAATTTTAAAGGCCAAGGGGGATTAAAGGTCAAGGACAAAAACACAACTACTGTAACTATTTGTTAAACAACGCCTCTAGTATTCTCAGACCTTATCATATTCAGAAGTTTTGATCACGACGATCTACTACGGACTAGGTCTCCGTATTCTACATATGTGACACAAAGTTATAGCTGATGATTACGGACGGTAGCGCATTCGACTCTTGATCGTGAGGTCTAAGTTCCGAGTCCAGCCGGAGGCAGGTCGGTTTCCGGTCCTTCAGGACCGAGACAGTGAAAACCGAGGTCCCGTGAGATAGTAGGTGTCAGCAAGTTAAAGAATCCTCACTGCTCAATGGTCGGCGAGTCTTGTTTTCTGTCATGAATTATAAAACTTTGCAACTGAAATCATTTTCATATTTCAATTCCTTGCATCTTTTAATGTAAATTGAACACTAACAACCAACTATGATACACCAAAGGTTGTACATAGAAATATACATAATCTGCCTGATTGGAAAATGTCGTGTTAATAACAAGCATCCTTCAGACTATCACTAATCTTTAGACCAAGAAATTAAAAGTCGACTTCAGCTAAACCAATATGACATCCTATATACAGGAAGAATCTTTTTCACCGAAACAATATCAAATTTGAGAAAATAAAACTGGGTTTACAAATATTATCATAACTAAAATACTAGATATAACATGCCGAGTGTGGAGTAAAACACCATAAGAACAAAAACAATCATCTTTATAAATTCGTACATATTTTGAAATCCACTTTTTCAGCCAATGAGAATTCATTAAAATTAACTGCCAGCATGTTACTGGGATTTCTCTCTGCACAAGACAATGGTGGATAGCATAACTCAATTAGTAGAGTATTAGATGTTCAACACGAAGATAAAACAACTTTCAAAGGTGATTTTTATATGTCCGAACTGGCCCCTTCTTCGTGTATTACTAAATGCAGATTAAATGTTAAAGGTTGTATTGTTTGGTTCCTTCGTCGAACAAGTACTGAAGTAAAGTGCCACGGTAAAAGTCGGAAATACGGACCATTCAAGACAGACAACACTACACACATTAGGCATCTTCCCCGTCTGGCAGGGACGAGTTGAAATGACTTTAGATAGTCACGCCGCTCGTTAAATCAAGTCCAAATACCAACACAATTATGAAATTGACCAAACAGCAAAATGTTCACACAATACAAAACACGCTCTTTTGTCAGTCGTCAAACGTTGTTAACTTTTACACATTTTATCCTTCTCAAGAACCATTGGGCTAATTTTAATTCAATTTGGCATGGGGTATCCCCATAGAGTTTGCAATTGAAAGGGGAGCTAGGTCCCATAGAGGCCCTAAAAATGGCCAAAAAGATAAAGAATTGGTACATCTTAAAAATCTTCATCTCATGAACTAATGAATATTGATTAGATGACTTTCAAATTATGGAAGCTGCCTAATGTTTGCAAATGGAAAGGTGCTAGGACCCATAGGGCTCCAAAACGAACCTAAAGTTTATACATCATCTTCTTCTCAGGAGCCCATTAATGATCTGCCTATTCTATTCCGACTGTATCATGTTTTGTTCAGGTGACCGTTCAGGCCCATTGGGCCTCTTGTATTAAAATGATTAAGAGTTGATTTGATACATTCCCAAAAACTGTCGTTGATGTTGTCTCATACTGCTATAATTAAGGATTGTTTTTCATTTTTGGAAAAACAGAATATACATACAATGACTCATGTAAAAATAATGTCAGCTGGATACGAAATTCATTCTATATTATCGACTTTGCGGGGGAGGTTCTCATATGACGTAACAGCTGTGTGTCCAGTATTGAATATACAACGCAACCGGTCTGTATACTTGCGATGAAGGAAATAACAGTCGGTATGTAAATATTAAATAAGGAATAAGCCCTGACCTTCGTTTAACAGACCACCTCGCTGATCAGACTACTTTGAATCAGTCAGCAAGGTGGTCATATTATCGAGTCAATGTACTCAAAACATTCCATCTTTCTGAAATAAATAAGACTGGACAATCATACATTTATACAAAAATCTTTAATTCATTTTTTAACATATGATGGCCCAAGTAAATGTTCATCCCTCTTATACTAACAAGTACTGTAAACTTATACAGTGGAAACGCATCAAAAGACTACCTCACTTAGGAGACCATCTCATAGTCAAAACCATAAACATTCAGTTGCTCCAAATTTTCTAAATAAATAATACATGTAATCACTTATGAGACCACCTTCATTAATAAGACCACTTTGGGTGTCCTTGGGGAGATGTACTTGACATGAAAACACTGTTCTTTACTAAGAAAGCTCGCCCAAATGCAAAGAATATCAACCCACAGCAATTATTGATCATACATGTGTTCAACGTCATTATTTTGTTCTCCATTGTATTCTCGGTGATTGGGCGAGATCTGATGAGAACATGTTCTTGCCACTACACTAGAGTCACCAAAACACCATAGTCAGTCAGTCAGGTGTTCTTAATGCTGAGGATCCACTGTATATTTTAAATTCATTTCAATTTTAACACTATGTATAAGTTGTATCGTGCTATTTATTGTTTACCTATAATTATAGTGAAAGTCAGAGACCTGGAGTAACGACACTGAGGTCAGAGACCTTCTGGTGTATCCACACTGCAAGTTGGAGACCTGGTGTAACCACACTAAAGGTCACAGACCTTTTGGTGTAACCACACAGCAAGTCAGGAAATTTTTGGTGTAACCACACTGCAAAGCCGATACCTTCTGTTGTAACCACATTGGAAGTCAAAAATTGGTATTACCAAACTAGAGATCTGGGGCCCGTTTTATCAAAAGGTCTCAAGTCTTAAGTTCTTTTATCTTAAGATGGTACCTTAATAAGATCTTGATAGTTTATAAATACTTTTACCTGCTACATTTACAAAGATAAATTAAGATAAATAAAAAAAAATAAAAAATAATAAGACCTGGCCTGATTTGGTTCTAAGTCACAAGTCCGGAAATTCTTTAGTAAAACGGTCCCAAGTCACAAATATGGTTCTATGACCAAGTCTGAGACTTAGGACCTTTCATAAAACGGGCCACAGAGCCCTTCTGATATAACCATACCAGAGGTAAACAAACTAGTGTAACCACACAGGAGGTCAGAAACCTACTGTTCTACTACAGTGGATGCCAGAGGACTTCTGTAGTACCACACTTGAGGTCAGAGGACTTTTGTTGTACCACACTGGAGGTCAGAAACCTTCTGTTGTACCACACTGGAGGTCAAAGATTCCTGATGTATTACACTGGAGGTCAGAGGATTCCTGATGTACTACACTGGAGGTCGGAGTAATCACAGCGCTCTAGCCATTAGGCCACTCAGCCACCTTATTCCATTTCAATTATTATATATGTGAATAATATGTATACCGTTTAGAACAGTAATTTACATACCAACCAAAATTCAAATGTTATTCTAAATTTTTACAATATTGAAAATTATGATTTATATGCATATAATATTGCAAGCAGATTTCTTAAAAATTTTGATTGTGCCAGTAAAATATATTTACAGCAAGTTCCATGTAAACCAATGAAAATCAATCTGTATTGAGCATGTGTATGATTGGCTCAAAACAGAAAACTGCAAAATACAGGGGAATGAAACATACATCCTTATTTCATATGTAATATTACTTCTGACAGTAAACTGACATTTATAGAGGCATTCATTTCACTACTTTCAATCATGCATGGAATGTTAAATTAAAAGGTTGATCGTGGACTCTACTCAACAAATAAACATAACAAAATATACTTAATACAGAATCAAATACAATGGAACTGAAAGCCTTAAATACCCATAACACTCTATGTTGTAAAGTTAATGAGTAAATGATGAATGGCGGGGTAGATGGGTAGAGGGTCATACACACACATACACACTCAAAGTTGAACTTCAGTTCAAGACCACCCTCATCCAACTCATGGCTAAAAAAAATTCCGAGATGAATACAATGTATCAAATAAATACAATTAAAACCCATATTTATTAAAATCGAAGGGGATTGAATTATCTTTAAAATAGACAGGGGTTTCAAAATAACGGTTATAATTGTAATAAAGTAATTTGGCCTAGGTTCAAAGTAATTTCAAATAAAGCGGGATTTCAATGTAATAGGGTTCAACTGTATATAGTTACAGAAAAGAAAACCTTCTTCCCAACCAAATTACTTCAGGGCAATCAGTAGAGTGGTAAACATATCAGGATTCAATATATATATATATACATATATATACATACAGTTCACCCCCCGATATACAACCATCTTTTGTTTTCCTGAATTTTGGCGGTATAACTGGTTTGGCAACATATCGAGGTTTACTATTTTCAAGGGGTGGTCGTTTTCATCTGGACATTTCTTTAATCCCTGTTGTATATCATATCCTGCTTACAACTCACTATCATAAATTTGTATATTTTGTCTTTTGTTTAGGTTTGGACAATTTGACCACCCTATTAAAATGGCCAAAATTAAACCGTACAAAATATATAGCAGTATCAATACATGTTTGATAGCTGGAAAATCTAGATCCATTTCTAACATTAGCCCAGAAATATTTCTAATGTTAACTTTTATCGTTTTTATTTAAAATAACTCTTTGACAGGTCGGTAATACAAAGGCTTTAAGTTTATATATCTCTTCTACTAATAAGTATTTTATATTTCCAACTCTCACGGAAGCGTGACACTAGTAAGCTGGTCCCTGTCTGACTTCTACACTTTGTTCAAACAACAGGATACCAGTTAATGACACTCGATATTCGAGTTATCTCCCTTTGCAGTCGAAGTATGAAGTAAAAAAGCTACCGTCGGCTAACAGTTTTACTCACGCCTGTTTTTTTGTCTGGTCTGGCAATATGTTCGAGGGAATTAACAAATAAAAATGACCATTTGTACTGGAGAATCGGCAGCTGATGGTGGCATGCGGGTTTTGGTGTAACAACGATGGAATTATGAGAAGAAATCCGTTATCCATGAAATAGCGGCATTATGCGGGTTTGGAGGGCGTTATAACTGGGTGAACTGTATATATATATATCAATATATATATACACACATATATATATAGTGTGTATGTGTGTGTATATATGAATGCATGTGTGTATGTATGTATCATTTATAAGAGTCCACTTCAAAAATGTATTTTCCACCACATTTAAAAAAACATTATCCTTAGGCATATTTTTTTCCAGAATTATGCAATAACTATTACTATCATCATACCTTTACATAAATAAATGCTAATCTCTCTCTCTTTTTTCTCTCTCTGTCTCTCTCTCTCTCTCTCTCTCCGCCCTCTCTTTTTTTAACCTTGTATCACATTTGTAAATATACACAGATAATATGTACATAAATATGCTCCAGAACATGTCAAAATGCCAATGATCACAGCTGGGTCTCCTTCACTAATGAAACATGTATAATAACAACAAAATCACACACGTGGCTATAACGCCAGCCAATATGATGGAGTCCCTTCGTTTTCGGATATTCACTTTCTGTATTAAACTGTTAATGAGAGGAAATCGATCTGTTTGTAAAGTTAAAGCAAATGATTTAGATACTGTTGACGTCACATACCACACAATTGTTTCTCTTGTTATTTAAAGAAGCCTTAGATTCATCAAACAAACCAAGAATTCAGACCAGTCTTGATCTTTTTTTATACAAATACATGCAGTGGACTAGTATGCATACATCCATACATCCATGTATTCATACATCCATAGGCCTACATCAATACACACATACATATATTCATACACACATACAAACATTCATACACATATACATGTTCATACATAGGCCTACATCTATACACACATACAGTTACACACATAAATACACTTATACACACATACGTACATCCTTACACACATACATACAATTGTACACACATGTTCATACATCCATGCAATATGTAACATAGGCCTACATATATACACACTTACATTCATTCATAAACACATACATACACACATTCATACACCTATCCATGCCCATATAAATACAGTCAAACTCACATTTAGGACCACCTCTGTATAAAGAGCACCTGTCTATAAAGGCCATTCAAACATAACCTTTAATTTTTTTTTTTTAATACACCCATAAACACATTCAATTGCATAAATCCATACATCATATGAAATATATACCATGCAAGTTGTGAAGATGTACGAGCATTTGAAGCATGTTAAACCTAACCTCAACCAATCTACTTAACCACAGCACTGAAATTAGACTAAGTCCAAAACTGGGCCCTCTTTACAACAACAACAAAATACATATAATAACCCAGCATCAGAAGTATGGGATGTGCTTAGAATCAAAAGATTTATATATCATGCAAATTGTGAAGATGTATGAGCAGGAGATACAAGTAAATTTGACATTAACCGTTCTTCTTAACCAAACACCATTGCTGGGGTGATGGTATACATTTATTGCCCTGGTTTTTCACCCAAGGCAAGTCATATTTCCCGAGGGCGAAGCCTGAGAGGAATATGACTTGTCGTGGGTAAACAAATCCTCATGTCTCCCTACAACCTGGGCAATAAATTGTTTATTATACCGAAATACAGAATCAATAAAGACTATCAAATAAGCTGCAGAATGGTTTCCGCATGAGGGAGACATGACGCACACAAGGGAGATATGACGCATGCAAGGGAAATATTATGCACGTGAAGGAGACATGAAGTGTAGTCTCCCTGACACGTGACAGCTCTCAACCAATCCCTTTTATTAATGAGGTATAATAACAAATCAAGAACTTCTCAACTTCACTAAGGTGCTAACACTGACACTACAGCTTGTACAGTGAACCTGCTTAATTCACAAATTTAATACACATACGCACACCCACACAGACACACATGTATGCACAAACACACAAAACCATTATTAGGTAAGAAATCACAATAGTTTGACCAAAATCTTCACCAGACAGGCTGAAAGAGGGTTCAACAATAGGGGCCTACTAGCTGAAACTACAAGAGTTTGATATTTTGATGTTGTAACATTCTGTGAACTGTACTGTTCTCAAAGGATACTTGCTAGAGCATTCATTTTTTGTTGGATTCCTCCTAATGTTTTTCTCTGTGACTGAAGATTCTCTTTGGTAGCTATGGCAACACTAATACAAGAAAAACAATACATTATTGGACTGATTAATTTAAAATTGCAAAAGAAATACTGTATAGTTGCTTTTATACATGGCAGATTTAATTTCGCTATATTCACAGTCAAAGAAAATACTGCAAAATTAAAAACCAGTAAATATAATGGCTTATACTTTAACGTATCACAAAGTCAATTCGTAATCAATCAAAACTAAACAATTTATTACCAATCAAAATTTATTCATATGTAACAGGACATTGTATACACAAACACAAAAGGTTTATAAGCTTTACTCCAAAACTCCATGTAAGGCCTATACAACATGTACAATGTACTTCTGAAAACATTCAGGTCATCGGAGCCCTCGCTAGTTCTTTTTCTTTTTTTCTTTTTTTTCTAAAATACTCCTGAACTAATTTTAAGAAGAAGATTAGAATGATAAGTTTAAGCACAGAGCTTAACAAAAAGATGTTTATCTGATACCCCCAAAATATTGCAACAGAAAAACCCGAAACACTAGAGAAACGTAATGTCCTCAAAAAGTGGACAAATCATGAAGATTGTAAAATTCTCTAAATAACAAATTTGGGTAATAACTGATCTCGTTCTAGACCTTGGGTAAAATTGGATGGAAAAAAAATGGTAGTTATTTGACGGAAACCGAAATGTTGCAAACAAACAAATGGACAAACAGACCAATGGACAGAAAGGATGAATGGACAAACAAATGGATAATTAGACAAATGGATAATTAGGCAAATGGATGAATGGACAGACAAGTGGACAAACTGATGAATAGACAGACAAATGAACAGACAAATGGATAATTAGACACATGGACAAACAGATAAATGGACAGACCAATGAACAAATAAATACACAAATAGACAGTCAAATGGACAAACAGACAAATGGACAAACAGACAAATGATTAATTAAACAAATGGACAAAAGACAAATGGATAATTAGACACATGGACAAACAGATAAATGGACAGACCAATGAACAAATAGACAAATGGACAGTCAAATGGACAAACAGACAAATGATTTATTAAACAAATGGACAAAAGACAAATGGATAATTAGACAAATGAACAGACAAATGAGTAATTAAACAAAGGGACAAAAGACAAATGAATAATTTGACAAATGGACAGATAAATAGTCAAACAGATAAATGGACAAACAGACAAAACAAAAACAATCTGCCCCTGCCCCCCCCCCCCCTCTCTCTCTCTCTTACTTATTGATATCTGGGTATTATAAATGTTTGTTCATGTTACCTTATTTGGTCATCTATCAGTCTGTCTGAGCTGGAAAAGAAAAAAAAGCCCATGACATTATACATATCTGTGTATGGTATCAGAACATACATATCATAAAACTGTATTTCTATGAAGAATTAATGCACATAATTATTTGTTTTACCTCTCGTTATTAAATATGGATACTTCACCTGCTCTAAGGTAGCTGATGTCACTAGGTTACTCCCAAAATTTGCAGGGAAATAACTAGTGTCACAAATAGGGTTTCTGTAGTTGAGTGGCGAGTCTCTCGCACCTTTCAGTATCTGGATTCTGTGACTAAGGGAAGGTTACCCTAGGAGAAAACCACCGGCCCTCCAGGTTTGGGGTTGATGCTGGGCTAATCACGCAACACCATGAAATCCTTATTGATTACAGTAATCCATGAGGGCTTTATGTTCCAGTGGCCACAAAGAGGATAGGCGAGAGGTGAGGTGAAACTTCATCAGCTTTAGATGACATGCCACAAATTTTGACCTGTGCAATAGACCTATGCTAGCCTCATACAGGTTCTTAAATTACCTCATACAACAGCTTCAATAAGACTTCTTATGTCAACAACATAACCAATTCTCAGGTACTAAACGGTCTGGAAATCAAAACCAGGTCTCTCATTTAGCTTTGATTTACGGTGCCGTATTCCAAACTGAACAATTTTTCAGTTATGCAATGGCGGCCAGTTTTTAATAGTGGAGGAGAGAACCTGGTTGCAATGTTGTACCCTGTAGTTAACACCGCCCTTCCGTAAGTAAACTGCCAAATTTTCTCACATAATTATCTTAGGTTCCTGTGGGGCATGAACACATGCTGACAAAATGCAAGAGACTTCATGAGTTAAAGCCACAGAGGTCCTTTCTTGTTTGCACATTGGATGCTCTATTCTAATAGTTAAACACTTGCAAGCAATTTAACATATTTTGTAACCAAATAATAACCCTGGCTGAACAGATGGGAGAGACTTCATAGTTCAAAGCTTGATACTCTAACCACTCAGCCACGGAAGCTCCAAAAAATTTTCATAACCAACTACAGTGGAATCTCTTTATGTTGAAATCAGATGAGTCCAAATTCCGGCGATATCAAAGTTGAACAACCAGTCCCAATTTTGATTGATAGATAAATAAACATTAATTAAATTTCTGTTATCGCAAATTCCTAATATCTTGAAGGAATAGGGGTGGTCCCATGACCATCGAGACAATGAGATTCTACAGTATATTCAAATCATTGCAAATCTAATCTAATGTAATGGAACATTGCTAATACAACTGAAATGTGATATGTCTAAGTTGACAAATTATGGACCATGATTCTGATTTGCTTGACCCTTAATTTTAACTTCATAGTATAAGCATTTGTCAAGTGGACAATCACAAACTGCTTTTAACAGTCTCAAGTCTGGTAAAAATTTGAACTGGAATCCCTCTGCTCGTCATGCAAACAATTATTCAATACAGACACGAGATGTGTAACTTACTTTCTGATATGTTCATTTTCTTTCAAATAAAGATCTGTTCTTCTGTTTAATCCTGACGAGTTTTTGTATGCACTGAAATAGGAAACAATAACAAGAAGCATTAAAGAAACACAGAGAACATTGTAACTTGTCGGAGCTGGCAGATACAGCCGAATGTTGGCCATGATAAAATTCATTTTAAATATTAATGCTAAAAACAAACACACCAAAGGAAGCTTAGTGTGCAGAGATTTGAGTAAATATGATTTACTGGTAAAACTTCTGACAGTTCAGTGACACTGAAAGCTTATCGTATCATGGAAATATTGTGAATTTACATGACTTTTCAGCTACTAAGAATTTTTTTCAGTGTTTAAGACGTCCTGAGTCATTAGTTATACAATCAATTCCACTTATAACTAGATCGTATATACTGAAATGCCAGTCATAACTAGGAAATACCTCTTTGCTGTGCATTTCATACAATATACTATATGAAGCCGAATGATGAAATCTAGCTATAATGAAGTTTAAATAATTTTCTTTCCACTTTGTTACATGTGGAGTTGACTGTATATCTTTTGTTAGGTTTTTGAGAAACACTACATCGAAAGAGAGTTCATATAGACTTTTAAAAGTCCCAAATTTCTGTTAGTTATAAACAAACCCATCCAATATTTCATTGATATAATTTATGTTAATTTATGAAAAAGTGTCATACCAAATTTGGTTTGTTTGTTTGTTTGTTTTTCATGATTTACATAACTCACAACAATTTTTCAGTTCCGGTTAGGTTCCAGCTGGACTCAACCCCGCTCTGACTGGAGGTGAGTGACCTTATAGTTTAAAACATGATCTCTAACCACTTGGCCACAGAGGCCCTCAATGGTGGAGGTGAATACCTGGTTACAATGTACCTGGGTAGAGACCACTGACCTTCTGCTAATACACTTGCAAACTTTCTGACAAAACCAGCTTACTCGCACTAACAAGAAGTGAAATGGTTTAAAGGGTGATGATCTAACCGCTTGGCCATGGAAGCCCCACAAATATGGTTAGAATTTGAGGAGTGAAACTTAAGTTACTTGACAGAATGTTGCAAACACACAAAAAAATAGACCAAAAACAATCTGCCTCCTGTTCCTGGATCTCAGGGGCATAACAAGTGAGGGCATCTTTTAACAGAGATGGGACCTCTATAACAGAATGTACAGTTTTTCTATCTTCAATCAAACTTTCCAGAATGTATTTTTCAATACCTGATGTCTCGTCGCACAGACCCTAACAAGTCCTCTCTTTCTCGGATAGCATTGATGTTGGATCTGGTTTTTTGGAACTCATGAGAATAATCCTGTAATATATCTCTGTGTCGCTGAAGCGTGTGAAGAAGTGCAGCGCTGGGCGAGTTGGTTCCTATACTCTGTGTGTAGTCTGACATTCTGTCATTGATTTCCTGTAGCTGTACAAAAGAAAATAGGAAAACAAGATGTTATTGAAAAACACTTTTTCTAAATGAGCTAAGACATTCATGAATAAGTCCCATAACTCTAATTAATATTACCTTATGTCTTCCATAATCAAAACTCTGCTAGATCTCATTAAAACAAAGCTACATACCAAATTTGTTTAAGATCTGGGGAAAGGTACTAAAGAGTTACAGTTAGACAGATGGTTACACAGATTTATAAACAGGGTGAATTGACAGTGATCTTCACTACACATTTTGCATATTAAGTGTGCAAAATTATATTTTCCTTATAATCACAGATTTCATGAGAACAGTTGTCGGAAATCTGTCAGCATTTGAGAAGTTATCAATGTGAAAAGTTACTGGACCAGAATATGGAACAGATGAGGACCAAGACTTTTGCTCATATGATCTAGAAATAAGACATCAGTGTGATAAGACACCAGGTTGGTAAGACACTAGTGTGATAAGACACCAGGTTGGTAAGACACTAGTGTGATAAGACACCAGGTTGATAAGACACTAGTGTGATAAGACACCAGGTTGATAAGACACTAGTGTGATAAGACACCAGGTTGGTACACCACTAGTTGATAAGACACTAGTGTGATAAGACACCAGGTTGATAAGACACCAGTGTGATAAGTGTGATAAGACACCAGGTTGATAAGACACTAGTGTGATGATAAAGACACCAGGTTGGTAAGACACTAGTGTGATAAGACACCAGGTTGATAAGACACTAGTGTGATAAGACACCAGGTTGATAAGACACTAGTGTGATAAGACACCAGGTTGGTAAGACACTAGTGTGATAAGACACCAGTGTTGATATAGAGACACCAGTGTGATAAGACACCAGGTTGATAAGACACTAGTGTGATAAGACACCAGGTTGATAAGACACTAGTGTGATAAGACACCAGGTTGGTAAGACACCAGTGTGATAAGACACCAGGTTGATAAGACACTAGTGTGATAAGACACCAGGTTGATAAGACACTAGTGTGATAAGACACCAGGTTGATAAGACACTAGTGTGATAAGACACCAGGTTGATAAGACACTAGTGTGATAAGACACCAGGTTGGTAAGACACTAGTGTGATAAGACACCAGTGTGATAAGACACCAGGTTGGTAAGACACTAGTGTGATAAGACACCAGGTTGATAAGACACCAGGTTGGTAAGACACTAGTGTGATAAGACACCAGGTTGGTAAAACACAAGAGTCATAATACATGGGTCAAAACTTGTAGCATTTCATATAAATTTGGTGACATCTGAAAATTTCTTGGCAGGATGTAAAATGCAGATAAAACAAGAAACTGCTACTGGTAGTAAGGCAGAATTGTAAAGCATTGTATTTCAAAACTATTGTATAATGTAAATACACCTGGAATTTGAATTTCAAGGTCAAAGGTGAAGGTCAAGGCAAAAGATGAAGGTCATAATCAACTAATATCATCATGAGAAGTTACAATGTGATACTTGTGATAGTTTTTTCACAACAGCTATACCAAATTGTTGAAGCAGACAAACAGACAGACAGACGGACAAATGTTGTCAATTCATAGACAAGTGTTTTGTTCCAAACTAGCCAACAAAAAACAAAGCATGAAATGGGTACAATAATAACTGACTACCAGTAATCTGTTGATTATGTATACTATAATACACACCTTTGTGAGCAGTTGTTCAATCTCCATTGCCATCGTATCAAACATGTGTTCGCTACTGGATTTGTTAATGAGTGGGGCTGATTCACTTTAAGAATAAAAAGAAAAACATATGATTAACATAGAACAATCAATAATTTCTACAAAATACCTGTCAGGTTTATTTCATTAGATTTTCATAACACACTCAACTTTTACATGCACTGTATTGGTGGTCACAAGAGTTCCTTCCCCTATCTAAAAAAACACTGACCCTGGTACCATTACCCTCAAGAAGGTACATGTACATAAGTGTATACCAAATGTAAAGAAAAATTGTTTTAGCACTTTAATTCGCTTTAAAAGTTTAATTGTTTGTAAATTAATCCAAAATGCACATGTCTGCACAATGGCCATTGACCAAAAGCAATTACTGTATACAGTTATTTTCACCCTCTGTCATTTACACCCTACTTATATACACATGCAAATGGTTTCTCCCTGTTTAAACTTTGGTACAATTCCAATCTACATGTATAACATGATTTTACTTTATTGCAAAGTTTAATTTAATAATTAATACTCACATGCTTCAGTGTTCCCACTGCTTTTTCAGAATAGGGGTTTTTGTACCCCATGGGTAGCAAAAATAGGGGTACAAGGATACAAATCAGGGGTACACATGCATTAAAATGAATAAAAAGCAAAAAAAAAAGTTTTATTTTACTCATCTGATCTTGACCCCCCATAAATACATGTAGACACAAGTGCCTGTGGATCTGATGTTGATATATAAATTGTAATATACAATTGTGATAGTATCTATGGATAATACACTATGTTCAACATCTATTGTCAATTAATGGACTTTCATGTTATGATAGCACTGGAATTCAAGAGTTTTTTGATACAATGTAAAAATTGCATAATCAAAATCTGTAAAGATTTCAAGTCATTCCATTATCTTGGCACCCCACTGTGAATTTGAAGTCTTCAGTCAGGACACTGCAAGCTGTGTTCATTAAAACTTACCTTTAACTGATTAGAATCATGCAGTTGGGAAGGTCTTGGAGAGAATGTTACATTCACATATACACTAGTTTTTTTTAGGATTAATTGTTTTATAATCACTGACACTGTTTACAAAGTAAAGATATGACACATAGAATTGACATCACTGAAGTGTTACCAGAATAATGACAATATAAATGATAATGTGATGGGCATCCTCTATGCATGAATGCACATGGGGTGTTTTGGTTTTCTGCGTGTTTTGTAATGAATCTGTGTGATTCACACAGGTTTTTTGCGTGTCTGGGAACACTGTGCATGTCTACTTTCTGCACGATTACACAGGGTTTTCCCTGGGATTTTCAAATAAGGAGTCCATGGACTCCCACAACTACAAAATTAGGAGTCCATTTGGTAATTTTGGAGTCCATTTGCAGTCCACTTCAATTCGACCAGAATTAAATTGAATGTGAAGGTTGATGGCATTATAAAGAGGTTTTATTGTATACATATATAAATGATAATCTACTGTACCTGCCATAGTCCTGATGAGATGAGTAGTTGGTCCCCAACTTGCTAAATGAAACTAATTTCAAATCAATCTCATTCTCCAACTGCCTTGCTTGCTTGCGTAAATCTAGTTGAAAAAAAAGTTTTACATTATTATACATGTACATATACAGTAACAATTTAAATACATTAGCATTATCAAATGTACATTTATCAAAATATTGTCACTTATGACCTTTTACATTTTTTTTTTATTTTTTATACAGTTTTAAATTCTGCATCCTCCTGAGAAAAAAATCAAGTCAAAACTCCCAACAGTTTCTGAGAAAATTAGGAAAAAGTGAATTAAGTGATCATGACCTATGAAAGGTTGTAAGTGACAAGGTCAAAATGAGATCTACATTCCGCACAAGGGTGAAAAACTATCAATTTAAAGATCCTTTGAGAGTTACTTATTATTTAACTGTTATATTATGTTCCCACCTTTTGATTTTCCAGGGGTTTTACCAAAAAGTGAGAACATACATGTATTATAATTAGGGTAGGAACATGCTTGCTGTGGTCTAGTGTTGAGTGTTCAACTTGCAAGTACAAGCTACCAGGTTCAACCCCGGTACCGGATCATTCCAAAGAAAAGACTTTTAAAAATGGTAGTGACCATTTCTTCACCAATGAACTATAAGTAAGTTTAATTAATTTACACCAGTGGTAAGCCTGACTTTTTAAAAGAGGTGCTTTTACCTGGCGTCCAATATGGTATGAAAAACTATGATCTGATAAGTTGGACCGGATACCTACTTTGACATTTCATTCACGCTGAAAATATTTTAAATTTTTTCAAAAGCTGGGAAAAAATAAGATTTGGTATTATGGTAATCTATGGTGGGCTATATTTCACCACAAACTGGAAACTTCTTGGTGTCAGACTAATGGAGTGTCAGAATAATGAGGTGTCGGACTAATGGGGTGTCAGACTAATGGGGCGTCGGACTAATGGGGTGTCGGAATATCCGGGCGTCAGACTAATGGGGTGTCGGAATATCGCGGCTGCCTCACCAGAAGTCAACTAAGACCATTAAACTGCTTCTACATGTATGTGATCTTTACCACTATAGAACATAGTTTTGCAAGATCTGTTTAAATCAGTCATCTGCTGTTTGACATCATATTCAATCAGAGGGAAGAAAATTTTGATGTAGTAAATACCAAATAAAATGAAAGAAATAAGCTTGGTCATTCACCAGGGTATCACTGTGCTTCTGTTGATGAGAGGTGGGAAAAGTGACTAAAAACATTTAAAAAAAGAATCATTTCAATATCTCTCCTCCAAATAATGTGCTCACTATTGTGTGACATATACTTTCCTAAGGTTGAGGTTCTTTTATTTAACTTATTGCTTTAACATGTACTATTAAAATGAAAACCTGAGGTGTGGCCCAGAATGTGTTAAAAGACATAGACTATAACTTATGGAGTACATAAACAGAGCAGATATATAGATCTATGTCTCTATACCACTCCATATAATTTGGCTACATAAAAAAATGTTTTTAATCAATCAAGTGACAAGACCAAATTGGCAAAAACAAAGTGAAAAAACAAGTTGTACAAAATATAATAATAGGAAAATTTCATGTCAAAATACAGTGTGTGAAAGAAATTATTGCCAAAACACGTGATTTGTAGGGTACTACTAGTCCAATATCGTCATTCCGATAATTCCATGCACCGGGCAAATGCTTTGCTGCATTCGGTGCACTTTATCATGTCATGAAGTGTAAATCGTGTAGTTTTTGGTTTCGTACTACAAATACGTTTGATTTACCGGAGATATTTCCGCGGCATGAGCAAATACCATCGAATATTTAAGTATGGACACACAAATGAAATGTAAAAACATTATTGTTTATCCACTTTATGTGACAGTATCACGATAAACAACTTTGTTTACACTACACTTCACGTACCTTCCCATAAGTTACCCATGTCGGCCATATTAGCTCCACCGTGTCGAAATCTCGCGAGAATTAAATGTTAAAATCTGATCAAATCGGTAGTTCATGTTACGAAATGTTTTACATTGAAGATGTACAAGTTAAATCAGATCTTACCCAAGAAAAAATAATTAGATATAACACTGTCTGATTATTTTTATATCAACACAATTCTGATGAATAGAAAAAAAAAACAGAGTTCGGGATCAATATACGGATATCATAATATAATCCCGTCTCTATACCGTGCCCGTACATTATTTTCCTAACTTACCTGTCTTGTCGTGTCAAAGTCATTCATATGACTTCTTGACTCCTATGAAATTAATAAATGTATTGCATCGGAAATAAAATTCTAGGATCACAAATGATTTTACGAAATGGCACAATATGAAATGCCTTTATGATCGTTGATCCGGGTTTTGCAAATTACCGTCTTCCTTGTTTTGTAAGAGCGAATTGTTATCCTAAATGTATATCATAGACGTCGGAACGGGGGCAAAGATAGACATAGGTGTTAAAAATTTGGGCTTAGCCCCCCAGACATTTCTGGCGTGTGTATGTGTTTTAAGTTGGATTACACCCCCCCCCCCCCAACTTTCAATTTGCTTCCGACGCTGATGTATATAATATATTTTTTACAAACTCCATGAATGTCATTTACATGATATGAATGCTTTAACCATAAATTCGGTAAAAAAAACATCACAACACAGCCATATTTCCCTACCAATTACCCACTCGTAAAATTAACATAACATTATCTCCATAAATAGACCATACATTTTCACAAAAATTACAACAGAGACACACTTTTACGTATTAAACATTCTGTGACAGTTTTATTACATTTTATTTAATAATTAGCAAGAACGGGTAAATCCGATTTTTGTTCCCAATTTTACCGATGTCCTGTTGGATTTATTGTGGGGCAATATTTCATATAGAGGGTCGTATTTTACGCACCTCATAAAAACAATAATTGTTTAATTTGGAAGCATTTTACTGTATCCTGATGCGAAAATACGCCTTGTAGGCCTGATCCGCTTGTAAATCACATTGATTAGCCTACCCCAAAAGAATGACTGTTGGATAAGCAAAATAGCAAAATCGTGGAAAAGTTTCTTTCTAGAATCCCCCAGAGATTTAATTTTTATCTCTTGATCGTTAAAAATTTTTCCTTGATAGATTAATTCGGAATCCAGATGAGGTACTCTCTAGCTCCAAGACACAAATTTAAACCATTGTTTCCCCGTGGCCCAGCTGGCTATGTTTCCCAGAAATGTTCAATTTCAAACGCCCAGAGTTATTTATCACATTGCGACTTGTTTTTATTCCAGTCAAGTATTTCATTATATTATTAAATTGACAGATTTATCAAGGGGCAGCCCATAGTTTTTAGGGGGGGGGGGGGTGACAACACACCGTACACGTGCATTTGGTGTGTTCATTATGTGTAAAATAGATATCATTGATGATTAATTATATATTGGGCAAACCAAATCCATTGGATCCAAAATATACAGACAAAGCCAGGGTGGATCCAAATTTTTGAATTAGAGAAAAGAAAGGAATCGAGCTAGTAGACTCGTACCCACTTTGTTTGACTCGTACCCATTTTGGCTGACTCGTACCCAAAAGTTTTGGCTGACTCGTACCCATGTTTTGGCTGAGTCGTACACATCGAATATTTTATTGTAATATCAAACTTACATTCATTCATAGCATATTTGATTATAATATTTAATTGTGAAATCATCCTTACACTTATTTATAGCATATTTTAAAAACTGTGTACATGTTCTATAGATCGGTTGACTCGTACCCATATTGGTCGACTTCGTACCCAAATAAATTAATTGGCTGACTCGTACCCATGTTTTGGCTGACCCATCGAATATTTGATTGTAATATCAAACTTACACTTATTTATAGTATTTTTTAAAAATCTGTACATGTTTTATAGATCGGTATTAAACCCTTTTCAAATAAAATGTCAATAAATAATGTTTAAAAATAGGGATTGGCAACTTTACAACATCCGTTGGGTGGCCTATTCATAGAAATTGTAGAATTTAGTAAAAAAAAAGTGTGCTACATTTTGTTCTGCAAAAATAATTTTCTTTTGTTTAAAAAATGATGTATTCTACAAGAGGTGATAAGCCTTAGCAATCCAACCAGCGGAGATGAAGAATTCTAGCTTTAGTGAAGTGAAAATTGACGTCTCTAACCAACGTTTAACATTCACGAAGAAGACACTTTATTCAATACACCAAAGATAAATATATTTCTTAGTTAAAACAATCTTAAAATGTTGTTGTTTTTTTTCGCATATAGATTAAGAATTTTCAGATAATTCATGTGGTTTTTAAATATTGATATATTCCCCTATTGTGTTAGTGCCGTCTTTTCGTATTTTCTTTTTCCTTTTTTCGGAGGGGCACTACTTAATTTTATATGGAGACAAAGTTAAATTATAAGTTTTCACCAGATACCTCATTTTCGTATTGGTCACGGTAACCTTACATATAGAAACTTTTTATTAAAGTAAGAACCAATAAATTGACATAATTATGAATAAGAATATGATAGATGTTTTCGTACTTGATATTAAATCTTATTGGGACTAGTAGATTTACCTCGGTACGAATATGAATAATTACCAAAACAAATTAGTATGAACTACTAATCGAATAGAAAATAAAATCATACATTATCCGAATACTACCCGATACATAATCGCTGCTAATAGTTATACTGCCCAATATGTATACGAAAATAATATAATTTCATAATTTTGGTCAATATCTTGAATATATGTATATGATAAATAATTTTCCAATCAAACATACGATGAGTACGAGTAAACCAGATGATGGGTACGAGTTAGCCAAAACATGAGTACGAGTCAGTCAAAACATTTGTACGAGTCAGCCAATTCATTTCGGTACGAGTCAGCCAAAATGGGCACGAGTTGGTGGGTACGAGTTGACTATAACCCAAAAGGAATAGGATATAAATGTTTTAACCGAGCGGAGCGAGGCGTGACATTTTTGAAGGCCCTAATTTAAGAGCTCTGGGAAGCCTTTTTTCTGGACTGCAGACGTGATGATAATATAAAAAAAAACTGTATGTGAAAAAATTCGGGGCCGCTGCTCACCGCTTCTTCCGCCTATGTGAAGTCATAACAATGAATATATACTGATGCTGAAGGGAAAAACAACTGTTTATCAGACTAAATTAATATGGCATCAGATAATAGAACTGGAAACGAAGTGAAGACCGAAGAGGTCGATATTTTCCTCAGATTACTTTATTAACTATTGGAACTCTTTTTTGTGAAAATTTATGAATTTTGACAAATATTACAGATCATGTAGGCCTACCGCGATAGATTTCCAAAACCCAAATTTACCCAAAACTCTGATCGACAAACTAAACATGTATTGAATTCAACAATCATTATTCAAATCTTTTTCTTCTTCCTTTTCAGTTTTCCTTACTTGGGTATTTAACGAAATCTAAAACGACATTTCTGACCCACTTTCAGAATATATGACAAGGTATCACATAAAGGGTGCTATATTATATTGTTGTTTAACCTCACACTAAAGAATCTTTCACTCATATGGAGACGTCACCAAAATCCGGTGAAGGGCTTGAAATTTTGGCCTATGCTCGGCACTTAGGGCCATTGAGCAAAACCACCTGCCTGTGACATGGGACCTCGGTATCACTGTCTCACCCTTCGGTTGCGAATCGAGCACTCTACTCTGAGCCACGGCGGCTAAAAGGGTAGGCTACTAATAGGCTATTATGATAAAACATATCCGTTTCTACAGATAAAAGGACCTTCTTGAGTATTAGTTTGGACCTTTCCTTTAAAAAACCTTTGGTATTGTGTTTAAAAATGTTTATTATCACTGGGTGGTTGACATTGATGGTACAACGTTTGATTCTCCGATGATATATATAAATCCAGTGTCCAGCTGATATCATCTTATACTAAAGTGATATTTCACACTGATAACACCAAATGAATTCTAAATTCTTCAAAAACTTACTTAGATAGTGATCTTTTAGCAGTAGATGCTTTTAGGCGGTATTGGTTATACATTTAGATTTATTATTTCGCCATATATGATACAATTTTTTCTTTCGAAAATGTACATATACACATCTATTTTAAATTGGGGTTCCGCTAATGAACTCCTCATTGACAGAATCTATGGTCTTGAACATTAGAATTTATGTTTCAAAACAAATACATTGACATTGTGTTTATAATACCAAAAAACAAAAAATCGAAGTATCAAATCTTATTTGTGTTAGTAACATCTACACAATTAGGTGGGTTACATGGAAGAAGCTCACACTGAAAGCATTTGTCAGTTTACCTCAATGATTAATAGTGGCTGATTTGTATCATTTCAAATTTTCGGGGCGAAACGTCGCTAAATAACGAGTTTTCGACTCCTCGCCGCACCAAGCGAAAAGTTGCCAATTAGCGAGTTTTCGGGCGAAAAATCGAGATGGCACTAATCAGCCTGAGCCACCATAGTGACGACCATAGTAATTCCTAGAATATAGTTTTGAATTGCGACCTTTTAACAAAATCCCCTGTTTAAATACAAGTTGAATTATAACATAAGCGAATTTTTATTAATCCTTTCAACTCTACAGGCCATAATAGACTGGTCTAAACAATAGAAAAGAGCATACCATCTAGATATTTAGGGGTGAAAGGGTCAAATGTTTTGTTTTCAATAAATGTTTTATTTAACAGGTTGAAATATATTGAACCGGTGGGAGATAAAATACCTCTCGGAAGTGTCTCCATTAACATGTCTATCTGCCCTTCAATAGCGCCGTGTCTATTATAACAGGATGTTTGTTGAGGATTGACAGAACAAGGGGTTTTTAACTTTATAACAATATGTCAAAACCAGAACAATGAGATTAGTGCACATCGAATTGTAAAAATTGTTAATGTCTGCATAGTCGGTTAAACAAAAGCAACAATTTTAATTGTACTGGCAGTTCAGTTCCATTAAATAGACTTTTACATAACAGTGATCAAAAGCAGAAAATAAAGAAGACATAAAAAAAGTTGTATGCAATATGATAAATGACTGGTCCTAAAAACTGATGTGTCGATGAAACGGATATCCATTATGAATCAGGTGTTAAGTCAACATAAGTCCCGTTGGTTGATGAATTGTAATATCAGTATATAAAAAATTCAGACACCAAAGTAAAAATCTTTAGGATGAACAATCACGGACCTCTGGAAACCAAGATGATGATGTTCGGCGTGACCAAAAGAAATCGAAGCAACAGACAATAATACAGTAACATTCTGAAATATCATTTTTGGACAATCTTTGGTATTTGTGTATAATAACCATACCAATATGGTTTCCAAAACCATGACTTTTGTGGGGGCCATATTGATAACATCTGTGTCGTGTGTTAATTCAGGATATCTTAGTGACGTAGAATCACTGTATACTAAGTTACTTTCTGGTTATAACAAAAATGTCCGTCCTATACATAATACGAGTACACCAATATTCTTAAATCTAACATTCAGCCTTTTGAATATAAGGGAATTCGACGAGGTAAAAGGAAAATTTTCAGTGAGTGCTTTTTTCACAGTAGCATGGATTGACTCGCGTATGACGTGGGACCCGTCAGCATACAACTCTACATTCACAATGGAGATTCCTCAGACAGAAGTCTGGATTCCTCAGATCACAGTTGCAAACCCTTACGATAAAGTGGATTGTTTGGGAAGGGATTTTATGACAGTTCAGTATCATTACAACGGTCTCGCGGTATGGTTGCCGGGTGATATAATTTCTAGTACGTGCTCTGCAGACGTCACTTACTTTCCTTTTGATAAGCAAACCTGCATCATTGGGTTGTTATATTGGGGACTTACAAAAGATCAAGTTTTCCTTCATATACCCACGAAAGAGATAGGTTTAACGTTTTACACAGAACACGGATCATGGGAACTGTTGTACAGCGAAACAAGGTCGGAAACTATCGAAGAGTTTTCTTTCATGAAAGTGTATATCAACATGAAACGTAGACCAGCATTTTACGTCATCACCATAATGTTGCCGATTATCTTTATGGTCATTCTTAACATATTTGTCTTTATTCTTCCCGTGGAATGTGGCGAAAGATTATCCTATGCCATCACAGTCCTGTTAGCTCTTACATTCTTTCTTACACTGGTCGGAGATTATCTTCCGGAAACTTCTTATCCGATGTCCCTGCTCTCATACTTTCTATTAGGGGCATTGATCATAAGTTCTGTTATATGCGTCTTTACAATCGTGAATCTGAATATTTACTACAAACCCCAGGACAAATCCGTACCACGATGGATCGCCAAGCTGGTTGTTAGATTAAAGAATTGCAACCGAAAAGGAAGATCGACTAAAGTTATTCCTATCCATGGTATAACGGGAGGGTGTGAGAAGATAGATATTCAAGATGAGAAAAATGACTTTGATGAAGAACATGCATCACAAGTGACTTGGTTGGATGTTTCAAATCTTCTCGACAAAGCGATGATTGTATTCAGTATTTTTGCAGTAAGCATATTATCCTCTTTATTTTTTGGGTCGATTGCGTGAACGACTACTGTTAAACTATACAGAGGTCTCCATACACCAAAACAGTACGGTTAACCAGTTTCATCTTACATTTGTATGTAAAAAGCACCTGCAACGTCTTACAACATGGATGTTGACAGTTTGGAGACACATAAAAGTTATTCGGAGGGAAAATTAGAGTGGCGGTCTGATTGGTCATTGGATGAGAAATGATGATTTTGCCACAAATTAGTGAAATTAAGGTAATAAAGAAATACCAGTATTTTTGTGGTATTTTGCAATTTATATGACTGACAGAAATTCTTTTAAATGAAGTGATCATATGAAGAAATATATGTTCCGTTTATGTGTGATGCTACAAGTTGTTAACCAGTCAAATTTCGAAGAAGAAATGCTACGGTAATTTGTATTTTATTGCATATTTTGTTATCTAATCTTTTTGGTTGGATAAATTATCGTATTGAGCTACAGACTTTAGACAAAAGTATACATAACGATAATGTCAGGATATTCCATGGACGAGATACCGTTGTCATGTTTGTATTTTTTCGAGAAAATTTATTAATGTACTGGTGAATTGCCATAAGGAAAAAAATCTTTACTGGGTAAATGTTCAGTAACAACTGCTCATATATTATTCACTAAAATGGCAACAAAGTATTATTTTTTGCTTTTTTGGTGCTCCTGGGTATTTTAGCACAAATGTTAAATCTTTGGAAACATAAAACATGTTATATCAATTGTAACTTTTCAAGTAGTCCTACATCCTCTGCAATTCCCATCCTCGAGGTATTGACTCAAAATCCTCTGATTCCTCCAATATACAAGCCAACGTCATCTTGCACTGCGGCACTCGCTTTGCACAAACTAAAGCATTGTGTCATGTCGTTTTATATACTTTATATATTTTGGAACCGCCAGCTGATCTTGCATCATGAAGGAGGTTGACAAAAGTATTGCTAGGAATCAGGGAGGTCTATAGTATCCGAGATCGAATCTTGTCCAGGGGGAAAGAAGTTTAAATTACTAATTAGAGAATTTAGTTTTATTTTTGTTCAAAACATGATTGTAGTTAATGTTGTGATGATCAAACCGCTTAGAACCCATATCATCGTCACTGACATCATCAGAAGCATGTGTTTTAAGCCATGACACCGACCGCTTTACAAATAAAACCATTGGATATATATAAACAGAAATGATAAAGGGATATTTTATACTTACAATGTAGAATGTTGATGATTGTTCTATAATTTTGTTGTCTGTTGTCAATTTCAATTTCCCTTCTGTTTTGTTTTACCCAATTACCCAATTTTGTAGGCAAGTTTACAATATCATTGTAGCAGTTAAAGTATGTTAACCATATACAATTAGCAATAAAACACGTGCTTACTTATCTCATCTTGGCTTTTTTGTTTCGAATGAAATATTTTATAATTCGACTATTAAGATTTTTAACCAGCAAATCCGCTTTCTAAAACATGGTTCCCCGTACGGTTCCTCAATGCAACACTGCGCACATGTGTCTGTTGTGTGTCCCAGCAAACCGGAAAGTGGTTTATTTAAGTTTTTACATCAACGAAAATATCGAATTATTAAATTGCTATTTTACTCAAGAAGGTCATAATCGTAATTTCAAATATAAAGGAGATTCTCCAACACGCGAGATCTAGTTAAACCCTTTATGATTTCGGGCCTCCATTAGCGATAATGACATTGACCATTGTTGTTGTTAATTTTCATTGGAACTGTCTATTATTTCTATTAGGGTGCATACATTTCATCACTCAAAAGTCACCACTTTATTGTTTCGAAATACTGGTGAAACGCACCTGTACGTGAATAGACTACTCCGTTGACTTGCACACTAGAACGTTTTTTAAACATCCGGCTTCATTCCCATGAAAGGTATTCGATGAAATTGAGCGATTCGCGATTTACTATATGTTGTAATGCAATCAATAGGGGGGTAGGAGTTTATGATTCTGGATATATTTAATGACTATGGATAATGTTCCCACACGACGACACTTTCACGAAATATTTACAAAAAAAAGTTGCTGGGACACAGTACTGTCTAATTCACATAACATAAATGATCTGACTGCCTCTTCTAATAATAAAAAAAATTAAAAATAAAAATTAAAAAGTTTCGATAGACATTTTCAACGATCCTTCTTTTCTTTCGTAATTGCAATACGTAAGTAATTCGTGTTTTGAACATCTCTATAGTTCAACTATTGACTAACTCCAAAACTAATAGTCGTTTGGAATTCTTTAAATAATATTTCAGTCTAACACATACTACAGGAATACTAACAGCAAACGGTCAAATTGTATTTCAGTCACGGTTTGTTCAAACATTGGAAAACTTTGTAGAAAATGCGGATACTTCACTTCCAGTTAAACATTTTATCGTAAATATGACTTTGGGGTATGGATACCATGCAGTGCAAGGTGCAAGATTTAAGAGAACAGTCTGCGAAAGGTGATGATACCTGTTATCTTTTCATGAAAGAAGAAACTTATTTCAGATTAAAGCAGATAAATTGAAGAAAGATGAAATATTGGGACAGGACGAAAACAGAGAGAAAAGGGACACGACAATATATTTTGCAATCATTATATGTTTAAGCGGTAATAACCGTCGAAAGGTATTTGTGTATAGTCAGGCCAGCAAAAATATCGATAAAAACGGAACCTTCACAGACAGTTGCGTGTACTGTATGTGTATTTAAATTAGCTTACTCATATTTTAGCGATCTAAGGGAGTAGAGATTTATTAGTGCAATCTTAAATTTGCACAAGTAATTTTATTAGCTTATATATAGAATGACAGGATAGAGAAATATTAGCGCTGCCCTTGAATTAGCGCAATGAAATGAGCGCGAAAGCCGCTAATATTAGAATACCGCTAAAATAAGTATACATACTGTATACACCACGGAGCTTGCTAATTATTATTGTATGTACAATAGATCCAGCAATATCCAAACTTCTGAAAAATCCTACGGAGGAGTTGAGATCATCCGGCTATGGTAGACACACAATGACCAATCAGACACTATCAGGCCATAAAGATATATAAATCTATTAACATTGTATATTTGGCTATCTGGAAAGATTTTTTTTTTTTGCATTTTCGCCATTCGAATTTCTGATATGATGATAAGGTAGTACGAAATTGTCCATTGTCCATCTACTCTCGGGATTGGTTTTAGTAACAGACAAAATTTCAAGTTGTTTATGCATATGTAATGTGTTTAATGGGGTTTTTAAATTGAAATTAAGTGACCAATACTGGTTTACAATTAATAACTATACTTTACGTACGTATTTGATACTGTAAACAAACGTTTGTCTTAAAGGTCACTCATTCTCATTATATCATCTACCTAGTTTTTCAACCGTTTTATTTTCATGTCTAAAAAATTTACTGAAAGTTGTTTCTTTAGAACCATTTCCAACAAATATATGATTATTATGCCTTGATAAATTAAGTATGCATTTCCTTCAACAAACACCATTTTTTATTCTCCTCTTCTACAATATTATTGAAATTATAATTTTCGTATTTATCGCACCATCTCTGACTCACTAACACGTTTATATGTCTTTCAATAGTTACGTTAATGCGTCTGTTTTGAGCAAATTCAAATTTGATTATTAACCGGTCCATAACTGTAACTGAATAGAATGGAGAAAAATTAATAGAAATGGAATGGGGAAATTATCGGATCACATTGTAAAGATCACTCAATAATGATGTATACATATATTTATATATCAAATTGGTTTAAAATTAGGTACTTATCACTTAATTTGCATTGATATTCAGTTCCTTTAAGTCAACTAAATAATGATGATATTGACAAGGCTATGATTGTTGTATGAAAAGAAAACGTTAGAAAACATCGTGAGAATTAAAGATGACATACAATGAATGACAGTTAATAGAAATGAAACAAAGAAGCCTCGCATTGTGAAAAAATGCTTTGAATATATATTATTGTAAATCCGGAAATTTTTGTGAGATTTTATTTTCGCGATATCAATGCTAAATTTATTCGCGAGATGATATTTTCACGATTCCGAATGCTCATTCCGCCAAACCATTAACATAATTAATTACCGATAATTTATTTTCGCGAGCAAACTTTCGCGAAATTACGCGTAAAAAAAATTTTCATGAATAAAATTATCATGAGGAAAACCAGATTATGCATATGTGTTTGTCAAAATGCATAAGATCGATAGTAACTACCTATGTTCTTAATTGTTAATCTAAAATGCAAAACGGTGAGTAAGGTACATGGTCCAAGGGAATTCAAGGAAATGAACTACAAATAAAATCATTATCAATTAAGCCTCATTGGAAAGAAAAATATGAATTAACATTTCAGTTTTATGAATTTTTAAGTTGTAATGCGAAAATATATCAAGTTTGATGTGACGAAAGTAAATAGAAACAACGAGCATGGCAAATGTTACATTAAAGTTTTATTATTCACGGAATTGAAAACTATCTATAACAATCTAGATAGTTTTCAATTTCCAGAATTATGAAAAATTAATATAATAGAAATAGTACGATAAAATACTGAGGGATTATTCCCGGCATAACATTAGTAACAGTGTGTTGCTGAGGCAATATTTCCAGGATTTACATTGGTAATAGTGTATGCCACAGTGCCAAGATGTTTTCCAAAATAATAGCTTTTATGGGAGTCATATTGATAACAAAAGTGTCGTGTGTGCATGCTGGATATCTTAGTGACGTAGAATCTCTGTACACTAAGTTACTTTCTGGTTACAACAAAAATGTCCGTCCTTTACATAATACGAACACACCAATATTCGTTAATCTTACCTTCAATATTTAAAATATAAATGAATTCGACGAGGTAAAAGGAAAATGTTCAGTAGGTGCCTATTTCGAAGTTTTATGGATGGACTCGCGTATGACGTGGGACCCGTCACAATACAACTCTACATTGACAATTGAGATTCCTCAGACCGAAGTTTGGATTCCTCGGATAACAGTTGCAAACCCTTACGACAAACTGGATTGTCTGGGAAAGGATTTTATGACAGTTCAGTATCATTACAACGGTCTTGCGGTATGGTTGCCGGGTGATGTCATTTCTTTTTCGTGCTTTACAGACGTCACTTACTTTCCGTTTGATGAACAAAACTGTGTTATTTGGCTGTTATTTTCTGGACTTACAAAAGATCAAGTTATTCTCCTGGCACCCAGAAAGGGGATAGGTTTAACGTTTTACATGGAACACGGAACATGGAAACTGCTGGACAGCGAAACACGATCGGAAATTATCGAGCAGTTTTCTTTCATAAAGGTGTATATCAACATGAAACGCATACCAGCATTTTACGTCATCAACATAATGATGCCGATTATCTTTATGGTCATTCTTAACTTATTTGTGTTTATTCTTCCCGTGGAATGCGGGGATAGATTATCCTATGCCATCACTGTTCTCTTAGCTCTTGCAGTCTTTCTAACACTGGTCGGAGAATATCTTCCGAAAACATCCGAGCCCATGTCCCTGCTGTCATACTTCCTGTTAGCGGTATTGATCATGAGTTCTGTTACCTGCATGTTGACAATTGTGGGACTGAACATATACTACAAACCCCAAGACAAACCTATACCACGATGGGTCGCCAAGTCGGTTATTATATTAAACAGTTGCAAACGAAAAGGAAGGTTGTCTGAAGTCATTCCTGTCCAGGGAACAAGGGGCGAGTCTCAGTCAACTAGTATTCAAGATGAAAAAGATGTCTCCGATGGAAAAAATATATCACAAGTGACATGGGTGGATGTTTCAAATCTCCTTGACAAAGTGATGATTGTATTCCATATTTTAGCAATAAGCATATTATCCTCTGTATTTTTTTGGTTGAGTGCGTGAACGACTACTGCTACAGTATACAGATGTTTACATATATCATAAGAGTAGAAGAGTTTCATATAACATTTGTAAACAAAAAGCACCTGTTATTTTTACAGCATGAACGCAGATATTTTGGACACGCGAAAGAGTTATTCCGAGTGTAAATGACCCTGGCGATTTGATTGGTCATGGCATGAAAAAAAAAATAGATTTGCCATAAATAAGTGAAATTCAGGTCATAAAAAGATAGAATTCTATATGTAGGACTTTGGAAATTATAAGATTAAATTTAATAAGAGTAGTTATATATATATATATATATATATATATATATATATATATATATATATATATATATATATATATATATAATATATATATATATAACATATATATATATATATATATTCGTTTGTGTGTAATACTACAGGTTGGACGTATACATTTTCGACACAATGAGAGAAATGAGACTGTCGATCTGAAATCTTTGAATTTGCCTTTAGCAATTGAAATTACACAGATAAAACATACAATTATGTTTGTAGTGCTTTGCAAATTGTATCACTGACGGCAGAAAATTTAATTTTAGTGGTCAGATAAAAGTATATATGTAACGTTTGTGTGTAGTACTACAAGTTGTTAACAAGTGAAAGTTCGAAGACGAAGACGGTAATTTCTATTTTATTGCATATTTTGTTATCTAAAAATTCTGTACATGGTATTAAGTTGACCAATCATTTATATGCATGGTTTTGAAGTTGTCTTTGACTAAGTTTCGTGAATGAACATTGATGCCTATGGGAAAATATGTGATGCTTTTATCCATATGTACTTATTTTATATTTTATAATATCTAAACACATTGTTCGCGAAAATAAGACTGCTTAGATGTAAACATGAGTTTCTTAGCCAGGATATTTTTCTAAATTCGCATTTATGTTGCTTTGTATCTGTGAGACCTAACATCATTATAATTATAATCAACATTGACAATAAAAATTAGAGTTGTTGGACTAATTATCGTATTGTGCTACAGACGTTAACAGAATATTCATACGATAATGTCAGGCCATTCCAAGGACGGTAAACCGTTGTCCTGTGTGTATTTATTCGAGAAAATTGATTTATATACCGCCACATTGTCGCTTATAAATAAAAAGTCAGAACTAGGTAAATGTTCAGTATCAGTTGCCGACAAATTATTCTCTAAAATTGCAACGTATTTCTCTGCAATCATATTTTCGACTGGGTGAGCCGAAGCTATGAGCTATGATAAAGCAATACAACCCGTATCATCGACTCTATTGTTTTTTTTATACCTGGGATTATGTATTTTGTATAGCATATCTAATTACGTTTTCTACAGAGATACATTTTATTTTCGTCTCCTAGCACAATTTGGAATTCGCCAGACAATATAAAGTTTTGGAGATTCGGTAACCGTAAATCTTTGCACCAACGGACCCGTTAAACTCTATTACAATTACGAATTCTTATTTTCATTTCAAAAACAAAATTTTTGTAATTATATTTGCAAACACTGCAAACAATTTTTTCTGATATATTTAGATTACCATTGTTAAATTAAATTAAATTCACATGGAACGTCTGACAGATTTGATCATCCAAACTGGTCTCATCAGAAATCCGACAGATCGGGTGTCCATTGCATTTCTTCTGCCACTTCCTTGGCAATTCTCTGTAGAAAGATTAGTCAAATGCTTTTTCAGACAATTTTAGAATTTGCTATGTCTAACAACTAACTGACTTCCGTATAAACATTTTACCATCATTTAAAATTATCATAATATTCTTGTAGCCACTATCCAGTTCCTGCCGGAAAAGTAAACAATTTTTTTGTCTCAATATAGCAGACGACATCAGAATATCACATGAAATCATACCGTAGATAAGGCCAAAACAAATGTTTAGGTAAATTCATATTTGGATTGGGAAACTTTAAATGATTGGTACAGACGTCTCAACAACCGTCAACGAAAATGTAATTCAACATTTCACCCAGTGAAACAGAGTAATCGCAAAAGGACTATTATACCAACCGTAAAATTTGCGGAGCGTTGGCATCAAACGAGTTTTTCGTTATCTCTGCGTCAATAATTTGTCAGTGAGTAGTTTACATCTGTATATGAGATTTTTATATGTTGAACACGCCCTGGCATATCGGATCATTTTTTAAATATAATATATATATATATACATACACGTGTTTCACTGGACTTGACTGTGGACTCACATCGGGTGTGACCGGTCGACAGGGGATGCTTGCTCCTCCATGGCACCTCGGTATCTGTGATTTATACTTTTGGTATCTGAGGGATTATATATATATATATATATATATATATATATATATATATAAATATACTATATATATATATATATATATATATATATATATATATATATATATATATGCAGGTGACTGTGGTATGTAACTACTTAAATGAGGAAATTTTACGATCGTCGCGTTTGTCGTATACCTTAGTTGCCAGTTTCCCGTCTGTGTCTATAGTAAGAAAAATGTCGGATATAGCTAAATGTCGACAGTATGAATAAGGGAACAGGTTGGGAACATTATGCTTGCTCGTCGTATTATAATGAACTTGAGTTTTGATTATTGAGGGGTAATTTTTTTTTATTTTTTATGTGGACTAGTTGTGTAAAGAGTAGAAAAGTCATAAGTTTTGATACTATGTATTTGAAAAAAATTGTGTGCCTTTACATTTTCTAAAAGTTGTTTAGATTTTTTAAGTATTCACATCTGATTTACATCGCTTCTGGAATAAGAAACTGTACAATATTGCTGAAGTTTCCTTAAAGGTTGTCAATATCTTGGTAACGAGTAAAGATAAAGGTTTGGTAGAACCTCTGCTTATATGGGGTTTATGTATTGTTATTTAACGTCTCACTCAAGAATATTTCACTCATATTGAGACGTCTGCTTTATACTAAAATGATGTAGGCTCCATGGCACCTGATCCCACCTCCAGTTGGTTTCCAACTGTTAGTCGTCAAGAGTCCTGTTTCAAGTGCGTAGGTCAAAGGGAGATTACGTGTTTGTCCATTTTTTTGTCAAAATGATCAAGTACCGGATTTGTATCTGTTGACTGTCCTGGACATTCTATTGATTTATACTTTGGTATCTGAGGGACCTTGACTTACTATACTTAGACTTTAATCAAGTGAATACTTCAGTATATATATATATATGACGTCACACTAGTGCCATCAGCTGATCTAAATCGTTTCTGGCTTATATATATATGTTAAAACTTGCTGCTACAGAATAACACAACATACATATATCCGATATATATATATATATATATATACAGTACTAGTTTATATAGAGTTTATGACTTACGCTGTATACTCTGCGTTTTCTTGTGATATCTTTCTACTCACTCTCTCTTATCCTTTTTTTTCTCTCTCCATTTCCCCAATTTCTCTCTCTCTCTCTCTCTCTCTCTCTCTCTCTCTCTCTCTCTCTCTCTCTCTCTCTCTCTCTCTCTCTCTCTCTCTCTCTCTCTCTCTCTCTCTCTCTCACGTTTCCCACATTTCTTCTCTTTCACTCCTGTTCTATATATATATATACACTTTTGTTTTATACCTTCTAATAAGTCGTATAATTTTTTATCCTCTTTGTCACCGTATCTGTGTAGATACATACTAGATACTGTATGACCAACTTACAATACACAAACACAAGGTCATATTAGAACGCACTCCCTTTGTATTGAGTTATGCAGGTGACTGTGGTATGTAACTACTTAAATGAGGAAATTTTAATAGCCTGTACGATCGTCGCGTTTGTCGTATATATGGGTTGTATGCACTAAACCAGAAAGGGCGGGTGGGTAGTGAAACCTTAGTTGCCAGGGAGATTTCCCGTCCATCTTGGCTATGGATTCATGGGATGTGTCTATAGTAAGAAAAAGATGTTATGAAGTCTAAGTATGAAATTCCTTTCACTGTGACAGTAGTCTAGGATACCTTATATGAGATCCCTGCGTGTGTGCTTGATTCTGTTGTATCTTTAATTTCTAGTTCACTGGGATAAATACAAAGAGAATAAGTAAGGCATACAGGATTGAAATATGAATTTCCCACATTTCTTACCATTATATATATACCCATTCTTTATTTCTTCTTCTTCTTTTTCTTGTTTAAAATTGAACAGGAGTCGTGAGAGAGAGAGAGAGAGAGAGAGAGAGAGAGAGAGAGAGGAGAGAGAGAGAGAGAGAGAGAGAGAGAGAGAGAGAGAGAGAAATTGGGGAAATGGAGAGAGAAAAAAAAGGATAAGAGAGAGTAGAAAGATGCCATTCAGGGATTATGTGACATGTTTGGTATCTGGGGCTCAAATACAGCGTAAGTCATAAACTCTATATAAACTAGTACTGTCGTTGATATAGCTAAATGTGAAATTAAATTCTGTAGCAGCAAGTTTAACATATTGTAGCGACTACACCGAGAGATTTTTTTCATTCGACATCGAACGACTCGGGTGTGTTTACTTTTGAATCAGCAGTTTCAGTGAATGAAGTCTGAAACATGTACAGACAGTAAATTCTAATTAAAAACGTATGAAAAAAATAGAGATTCACTCAGCTCTCTATAAGGGAGACGGAGAACGTCGCGTGCGCTGTACAGGGTTAAAGAAACTAAAGACCATTAAAGGGGCACAATTGGTTCCCATAGAAATGCCGACAGTTAGTAAAAAGACAACGTCTCCGAACATTAAAAATATATTGTCGTGTAGAATGACAGCAGAAGACGCTGATTCCTTCCTGACGCCTGGTATTATCCCGTTTGTGATTCGTAATTGTTCTTCATGTTAGACCATTTGCAGAACTAATTCGTCAGTCTCTCTGGTGATTATTTTTTAATGAACTTGAGTTTTGATATCTGATTTGAGGGGTAATTTTTTTTTACTTTGTTATGTGGACTAGTTGTGTAAAGAGTACGAAAAGTCATAAGTTTTGATACACATGTATTTGAAAAAAACAACACGCACACACACTGTGTGCCTTTACATTTTCTAAAATAGTTGTTTAGATTTTTTAAGTATTCACATTCTGATTTACCCATCGCTTCTGGAATAAGAAACTGTACAATATTGCTGAAGTTTCATCTATACAAGGTTCTCCCTTTGTCAATATCTTGGTAACGAGTAAAGATAAAGGTTTGGTAGAACCTCTTTGTTCTTATATGGGGTTTCCCTTTGTATTGTTATTTAACGTCTCACTCAAGAATATTTCACTCATATTGAGACGTCTGCTTTATACTAAAATGATGTAGGCTTCGGGTTCGGACAGGGTGATATTCGTCTTCATTTTGACTCTTAGTTAGAACTCTTAATCATCCTTGACCTTTACTTCAGATTAGCAGAAGACTTTTCGTCACGGGGATGTTCATCTCTGTTATGCTATTTCGGAATTGGTACCAGACAGTAGATAAAACTAGGTACAATAATTTGTCTTAAGGTTTGTAGAAGAAGTATTAATTCTTTTTTTTTTCAGTTAATAAATATAGTTTAATTATGATACAACCGCATGTCAGTCTACACTTCATATATCCCAGAGTTTCTGATTTACATATTTCTTACTTGTACATAAATCAGATATGGGTGCTATTTTATCAACTATGCATTTACCCATCTTTTACAAAATTTTGTATTGCATTAAATAGGTAATTAATTTTGTTAGAAAACCAACAATTTTAATACTCACAATTCAGTTATGTGAAATACAATGTACAGCACTGTGTGCTGCACAGAATTATTTTCCATGAGCCATTGTATGTATATTCCATGTTTTTCCAAAACAATCTTTAAAAGCCCATGACCGGCTAAGATTGAGCTACATGACATACCGCAAAAATCTCTGATTCACACATTTTACAACTTAAAGACATGCTGATCAAAACTAGTGCACACTGCAATTATTCATTTTTCTAAATAAAAAGCATTTCTATACATATACTTTTATCACTTTTAAAAGAATGTATTGGTATTTTCCCGACCATTTTGAGACTCTACGATTGAACAGAAGTGTTGTATAAATAGACTTGTCTGATTGAGGTTGCTTCAGGGGAAATATAAAGAAGGGTGTCAGATTATTAATTTGTTTTCAGCTTCATTTCCTTCCTTAAAGCATTTCAACGCTCTATTTCTGTTCCTAAATGTACAGCACAATTTCTTAATCGATTCTATCTCGCTTCTTTTTCTGTTTTCTTTTTTTTTGGGGGGGGGGGTATGTTTTGTGTTTGCTACCTGTATGACAACGTGTTTACGGCTTTGTGGAATATTTGGTAAACTCGGACCTATCTCAGTTCATGCCCATCTCAACTTGTTTCCTCTTTGGCTAAGTCATGCCCACAGTTGACTGACTCGTAACCAAAACCATTGGAAGAGTCGTACCCATCGTTTTACTAATCTGTACACAATAACGAAGGAATTATGGTTACACCGATGACTTAGTTCTCAAAAATACATAGAAAAATTACCTGGTCTTCGGCTTTTTCGGTTTGTTCCATTCCATGCAGTTTTATGAATAGTTGGTGTTCATATCATGTGACCTCAACAGGACAAGATTGCTTCCAGTTTCGTATTATTTACATTGACAACATTTAATGATATCGTGTCTAAGTTTTTCTCCTCGGATTTACATGTTGATAAATGTTGGAATCCTTTCTTTTATCATCGCGGTTCAATTTTACTTACAGGTATATCGACGATGTTCTGTCCATAAATAATCCAGAATTTCAGAAATACCTCGGCCAGATGTATCCTGTTTAGTTCACGAACTTCCCATTTCTAAGTAGTAATATTCCATCTCCTGCCTATAGCGTTTTCATTTCATAACTTATACTTTATGCCATGGCATGCTCTTCTTATGAATGTTTTATTCTGAGAGCAAAACGACTAGCAAATAAATTTAGATTAGGTTTCGTTGTTGAACGCTTGGAGTCGTCGTTTAAAATGTTTATGGTTGATACGGGAATCTTGTTAAAATTATGAAGCCCCCCCCTCACAGAAATATTTGATAGTATACTAGACCACGACCACAGACAATGACTTCCTTTCACCAATCGTGCTTTTCACCGAACTTGACCTTACCACGAAACCTGACCATTTCACCGAAATTGACTAGAAATGTTTCCATGGAATGTTTGCGACGGATGTGGCATGCCAGCAGAAGATGAGATGCAGACTCTTTCCGGATACCGTTTGGGATTCGCAATTGTCCTTTATGTGGAGACCATTTACACATCAAGTTCGTCGTGTTATAATGAACTTGAGTTTTAATTATCGAATGGTATTTCTTCAAATTTACTTCTTGTAACGACTACAAGTGCCGTCACTTCCTTGCAGGCTGCTTTTCACATCTGGCATCCAGCATTGCATGGAATCTAGATTCCGGGTCATATATACATGATAAAATGTTCAACAGGAAGTTCTCTGAAATTGCAAACTTTTATGACAAACTTTAACAGAAAGAATCAACTCCAAAAGGTCTACTGACACATACCAGTAGGAAAAGTTTCCCGTTTTGCAGATAACTTTTTTTACGGATCTAGAAAAAGGACAGTAATATTTTTCACCATAGACAAAGGATCCAGGATTTTCTACCATAGAAAAATAACGCAAGTATATTTTCACAATAGAAAAAAGATATTCAATAGTAAAAAATGACCATGTAGTACAAGTTAAATGTGTTTTAGTAGTCTTAAATTATAGCTATATACATGGCAATTGTGTGGTGTTTGCAAGCAGTGCATTTCGTTTGAAAATTACGACGGTTTCAATGGCATAAGAACGCGCAATGACGATCCTACTAATAGTATGTTCCTTAAAGATTCCTCTAAAACAATTACTAATTGACACGACAATTTTCTATAATGTCATATACACAACTGAAAAATCCAAAAAAGCAATTTCTAAATTTGCCATGTAAACTGTAAACAACAGTATAGGTAGGCCATCGTCGTAAAACCACGGTCCGGATTCGCTACGCTCTTTCTATCCGTAGTTTCATGTGTCCGAAATCACTCGTGCAATTTTTTTTATAGTTCATGAAGCCTCAATCATTCGTCAGCTAATCAGATCGAGGCTATTATACAAAATTTAGAATTGTATTAGATCACGAACTTTGCGATCACATCAACTGTGATTGGATACATTTAACACACTCCTATATAGATATTCATTAGCTACAAGTTATTCCGGGTACATGAAACCACGGGTACGCGGGTGCATATATAGCGATTGCGGACTGTGGTTTTACGACTATGAGGGCTCCCATCTATATAAACATCTATGCACATTCGGGGGGTTCTAAATTTCTTTGTTTTCGAAACCAAAATCAAATCGCCAAAAGCTCGAAAATTGTAAAGACTCCTTTACCTTATATCTAAATAACTGACGAGATGTAGTCTCATGAATCATTTCTTGACCCGTAGACGTTCAAATTTTAGGTAATAAAAAGAATAGCGACATTAAATTTACACTGGCAAGAATAATCATTCTTACTTATGATCCTTTCTATCCTTCCTATCCGGTGGGGAATATAACGTTTTTTTTCCAAATTTCCAAGATTGTCATAACCAAACATTGAGTCAAATTATCAGCAAAACAATCAAAAGGCCAATCCGCCTATCACGTTTTGTCAAGTGGACAATACCTCTGTCAGCTTCAGCATTCTTCGTTTTTGCAAACACTGTGCTTCATATTAGAAAATAGAAACTAAGTATATGGATAAAAAAACATACTTCAGCAACATATTGATGCCAATTGCCTTTATGACCATTCTTAATATACTTGTGTTTATTCTTCCCGTGGAATGTGGAGAAAGATTATCCTAAGCCATCACTGTCCTGTTAACTTTTACAGTCTTTCTAACAATGGTCGGAGATTATCTCCCTAAAAGCTCCAAGCCAGTGTGTCTGCTGTCATACTTCCTAGCAGCGACATTGTTCATGAGTTGTGTTAACTGTTTGTTAACAATTGTGGGACGGAACATATACTACAAACCCAAGGACAAACCTATACCACGATGGATCGCCAAGCTGGTTGTTAGATTAAACAGTTGCAAACGAAAAGAAAGGTTATCTGAAGTCATTTCAGTTCAGGGAACAACGGGAGAATCTGAAACAACTAGTATTCAAGATGAGATATATGTCTTAGATGGAAAAAAATATATCACAAGTGACTTGGCTGGATGTTTCAAATCTCCTTGACAAAGTGATGATTGTATTCAATATTTTAGCACTCAGCACATTATCCGTTGTATTTTTTGGTGTGAGTGCATGAACGACTACTGCTACAATATACAGATGTCTTCATGTACCATAAGAGTAGAATTAACCAGTTCCATATTGCATGTGTATACAAAAAGCACTTGGTATGTTTACAACATGAATGAAGTTATTTTGGACACGCAAGAATGTTATTCTGAGAGTAAATGACCATGGCGATTTGATCGGTCATTGAATGAAAAAATCGATTTGCAATCAAGAAGTGAAATTAAGGTGATAAAAAATACAAGTATATTTGTAGTATGTTGCAAATTATATTATTATTGACGATAGAAAAGTTAATAAGAGTAGATAGATGAACATATACATATATATTCGTTTGTGTGTAATACTACAAGTTGGACGCAAACATTTTCGACACACAAAAAATAATCGCAGGAGAAATGAGACTGTCGATCTGATTAATGTTTGAATGAAACAAATGTAGTACAACCTTTAGTAATTGAAATTACAGTGATAAAACATACAATTATGTTTGTAGTGCTTTGCAAATAATATGTCTGACGGCAGAAAATTTAATGTTGGTGATTTGTTAGTTTATTGTTGTTTAACGTCCCACTCAAGAATCTTTCACTCATATGGAGACGTCACTAAACGCCGGTGAAGGGCACTTACGGCCACTGAGCAGTAGGGTTCTTTAACGTGCCAACACCTACTGTGACACGGGACCTCCAGCTTTTATTGTCTCATTTTTGTTATCTAATAATTCAGTACATGGTATTAAGTTGACCAGTCATTAATATGCAGGGTTTTAACATTTACTTTGACTAAGTTTCGTGAATGAACATTGATGCCTTTGGGAAAATATGGTTTTTTTATCCATATACTTAGTTTTTATTTTCTAATATGAAGCACATTGTTTGCAAAAACGAAGAATGCTTAATTATAAACATGAGTTTCATAGCTAGGATATTTTTCTAAATTCGTATTTATGTTGTCATGTATCTGTGAGACCTAACATCATATATCAATATAATTATAATCAACATTGGGCAATAAAAACCAGAGTTGTTAGACTAATTATCGCATTGAGCTACAGACGTTAGACAGAATATTCATACGATAATGTCAAGCCATTCCAGGGACGGGATACAGTTACCTTGTTTGTATTTATTCGAGAAACCTGATTCATATACTGGGATATAGTCACTCATAAATAATAAGTCAGAACTAGGTAAATGTTCAGTATCAACTGGCCACAAAGCATTCCCTAAAATTGCAACGTATTTTTCTGCAATCATATTTTCGCGCGAAGCTATGATAAGTATCACACCCCGTATCACAGTATCTGTCGTTTTTGGATACCTGGGGATATGCATTTGGGATAACATATCTTTCCCCAAAGTTGCACTTAATTGTCTTCTCCTAGCATAATTTTCAATTTGTCAGACAGTATAACGTGTCGGAGTGAATTTCCACATTCGGCAAACGTGAATTTATGCTCCAACGTACCCGTTGAACTCGATTATAATTACAAATGCAAAATTTCATTTCATAAACACAATTTCTGTGATTATTTTTGCAAACAGTTCTAAACAATTTTCTCTGATATGATTATTATTGTTATCAAATTCACATGGAACATCTGATAAAACAGATTTTCGATCATCCTAACTTATGTTGAGTTGCCTTTTCGTTGGCGGTTGTTGAGACGTCTGTACTTATTGTGACGAGGATACACTCCTCACGTCTTTCAATGAACTTGACTGTGTACTCACCTCACGGCGGATGTGACCGGTCGACAGGGGATGCTTACTCCTCAATGGCACCTGATCCCACCTCTTGGTTTCTAGAGGTCCGTGTTTGTTCATTTTTACCGGATTTGTATCTATGTCCTGGACATTCTATTGATTTATACTTTGGTATCTGAAATTTTTATATCTCATCACTAATCCGACAGATCGAGTGTCTATTACATTTCTTCTGCCACTTTATTATCGATTATCTGTAGAAAAATTAGTCACATACTTTTCCAGACACTGTTAATTGTAGATTTTGGAATGTCTAACAACTTTCTCCGCATTAACATTTTTCCAGCATTAAAATTATCATAATATTCTTGTAGCCACCATCCAATCCCTGCTGGAAACGTAAACAAACTTTTGTATTCCAATAAAGCAGACGACATCAGCTTTTTGGGGTTTTGGGGGGTTGTGGTTGTTGTTGTTGTTGATGTTGTTTAACGCTGCAGTCAGGAATCTTTCACTTATATGGAGGTATCACCAAATGCCGGTAAAGGACTCTAAAATTTGAAGCCCTTCACCGGCATTTGGTTACGTCTCCATATGAGTAAAATATCCTTGATTGGGACATTAAACAACAATAAACAAGCAAACAAACTGAAACAAAAATCAGAAAATCAGAGTGAAAATGCGGAATAAAATATGATTGGTTCAATACAGATTGTAAAAAAAAATACTATTTGATATCATTTAAATCAACAACAGGTTGCACTATAGTATGTTTTCAGTATCGATCACAGCACGGTTTCCTTCTTTTAAATAAATCCTTAAGCTTAACTACGCAGAAAGAAAGCTTTTTAACTTTTAATAATTAAAATATGTGTTGAAAAGTATGTTTTGAAACATTCCGATATCATATTCTCATACAGCTGACATATTTGTAATTGTTTCTTCAGAAAATCAAATCCCACAGCAGGTTTATAGGCGGATTAGTTATATCGGTCTTCTTTGTATATTTGTATTCATAACGCGATACGTGCGAAGTCCCAGAGGCTGAACAAAACTCATCAAATCTTACCTGGGCGAATTTAAAACTGGGCAAATTAAAGATGGTAAAACCTTTTTCTATAATTGCAAAGAGTATCTATTATATATTTCATTTTAAACAACATTTTTAAAAAGCTTTAATGTAATCATACTGAAAGTAGAAACACAAATATAATATTTTTTTGATAAAACAAAATAAATCAATAAATCAATAAATAAATAAAATCATATTGTCATTTGGAATTGTAACGAATCTGGGCGAATTTAAAACGGGAGAAACCGCTTGCAAGCATAGTAGGGCGAAAATAGTACGGGCTAAAAAAAGCCTTTGTACAGTATTTCTGTTTTATGGCAGAAAGCATTTTTATGCACAGGTTGCACCAACAATTAAAAAAAAGATAAGTAAATACATTATTAGAATAAAATGTGTAGTTTTTAATTCTACTTGGCCTGTTTTAGACATGGACTCTTTTTAATGTGATATAAATTATTTTCAAACAGTTTTTCTTGTTAAATTATTACAATCATGGTTTCTTATACATTTGGTCTACATAGATCCTTTGTAAGTAGCTTTTTTACATAATCAAAATTGTGTATTTTGTTGTAATTGTATTGGTCTGTTTGTCTGCCTCTGTGTCACTGTACATTTGTTTTGTAGTTATACATGTATGATGTTTGTGAAATAAAAAAAGAACATAACATGAGGTATCCTCTGACCTATATCTACGTCACCACGCATCCGTTTGGGGAAGTCATACCATAATAAAGAACACTACAATGGTTTCTACATGGTACGGCGTGAAACAAAACTAACGTTATTGTGCATATCCTTTTGTCCAGCGTCTGTATCTAGCTCAAAGATCATGCTACTCCCCACCGTTTCTACAGTTTTGAAACAATATAGCACACTAATAGTGTTATTTCTATTCAAGCATTAATTATCTATCGCTTGTTGAATGTTCAATGTTGTTTTATGCTAAACTCAACAATTCTACATTTATATGGTGGAGACAGGTTTCTAATGGTAGAGGAGAGAACCCGCTTACAATGTACACGGGAAGTGAGACCTAGCGCAAGTAAACTGGTAAAACGTCTCACAAAATCAGCTTAGTTTCCAGCGGGACTCGAACCTGCGCTAACTAGAGGTGAGATGTGATGCTCTGACCATTGGAGCCGGCCTGGCTCAGTCGGTAGAGTGCCCAACTATCGATCATGAGGTCGTGAGTTCGAGTCCCGCCGGCGACAGGTTGGTTTCCTATCTTTCGGATGAGACAGTAAAAACTCCCGTGTCACAGTAGGTGTCGGCACGTTAAAGAATCCTCACTGCTCAATGGCCGTAAGTGCCGAGCATAGGTCAAAACTTGAAGCCCTTCACCGGCATTTGGTGACGGCTCCATATGAGTGAAATGTTCTTGAGTGGGACGTTAAACAACAATAAACAAACAAACAAATTCTGACCATTCCGCAAAGGAAGTCCAAACTCTTATCGTAATTGTAACCATTTTAAGCAGAAGCATTAAACTAGAATGATAATGTTGATAGCCTAGGCAATCTATACACTACAAAACATTTGCACACATTAGGATCTTCATTCAACACTGGATTATTGTTTTTGTTTTGTTTTGTTTTGGTTTTTTAGGGGGGTGTTAAGGCAGGTAACTCCTATAAGTACTATAGTAGCACAATATTTGTCATGGTTGATAGAGCCTAATACGAGGCTCGTTATTAGGTAAAACTAACCACCTTCTCTCATTTTCACCGACTACTTTTTCGAGAAAAAAAAATCTTGCTTGTTAGATGTTGCTTGTATCCACTATTATGTACTATTTCTTGGCAATGATTGTGTTGTTGATTATATAATTCTTAGCTATTTATCGGTTATATACTAGCGGCAAAAACTGTGTAGTTAAGTATTTCCATTTAAAGATTCATATACAAAATTCCATTACGTATATCACTATTTAACATAATGCATTGCCCTTCAATTCATTCATCAAATCGCAAATTACGGTTGATACGAACAGCCACTAAAATATAAATGGTGCAAAAAAATTCACAAGTTCAATGGCATGTCTATTTGCACCGATGCATTCTTCACACATACGACGCATTGAATGCAGCAGGTTATGCAGAATGCCTGGGGATGTTTTGCCATGTGCGCAATAACAAACGATGTAATGCGTTCAACGTAGCAGGGGGTTTGGCTCTTGACCAAGATGTCGTTGCACTTCATCCCAAACATTTTCTATAGGCGATAAATCCGGTGACATCGCAGGCCAGGGAAGCACATTCACGTTTTGCTGCTGTAGATGGTCACTAACAACGCGTGTGGTGTGTGGTCGTGCGTTGTCCTGCTGCAGAATGACGTTACGCTAGTTGTTGTGAATGAATTGAATGACGTGCTGACGTACAATCTCCTCACGGTAGCGTACGCCGGTTAAATTGCCCTCCATATTACCAAAAGGGTCCTTCTATGTAATGTAATTCCAGCCCAGACCATAATGCATAATGAATAATGCAGGCGTCAATGTAACGTTCTCCCACACGAAGATAAGATCGAACACGACCGTCACTGCTGTCGAGATGAAATTTCGACTCGTCCGTAAACAGAACTTCCGCCCAATCCCTGTTATTGAAACGACGATGCCTCCTACACCACGCTAACCTCGCAACATGGTGACGCCAGAGCAGAACAGGACGGATAGCAGGACGTCGAGGAGAGATGTTGGTTTCTTGCAATATGTTCATTACGGTATGGGGACTTATCTCCGATGCCCAGAGATGCTTTTAGTGGTCAAAGAAGCTGATTGGAATCGATTACGCAAATATATATACGTATCCTGCCGACGTGACGTCACATACGGGCGTCCTGATCCTGGGTGGTCCCGACTAGTTTGCTGATATCGTCTCCATAAAGCATTTACAGTGTTAATATGAACTCCAAACTGCCTTGCCACATTGCTTTGAGACATACCAGCTTCCAGCATCTAAATAACATGCAAAATCATTTTCAATCATACAAGGTATCTCTCAATCAATATATTATTTAAAAAACCAATGATTATCTGTTACATTGAATACTGTCAATGAATCCAAGAAATTCTAATCCATTACTACCCATGCGTCACTTAGGCTCGAAACCCCAGAAAAGCGTATTGTGGCCACCAAGGCGACTCGAACGCCATATATTAAACAAACTGATAACTCAAACACGTGTTTACTATATTATTAAACTATGTCTTTAAGACTAAAGAGTAGTTAAAGAATACTTTCAGTGTTTTTATTGAACTTTTAAGTATACACAATTTCTTTTTTCCTGCTAGTCTATAAACGCTATGTTATCTTCGTGTGTTACATAACTCTGTACATACTCACTATCTCGTTTTTCGTGGGTAACACGACAATTTTTATATTTTATGGTAAATATTTCGTATGTGCGATTGAAATCTGAAGCATCATTTTTGACATTGATATATAACGTTAAAATGATTTGTTTTCTGTTTCATATTTATAAATGTTGGATGTATAGTCTGTTTGCTCTTCATTGAAAGTGGGGTTTAGTCATTTTTTTGGCTAAAACTACATAAGTTATATACATGTATATGTCCGAAATGTGCCGGTCCCAGCAGACAAACCTCAAATAATATTTATTTTCAAGGCACATTATTATAACTTTAGTAAAACAGCTGGGGTTTAATACAAATTCTGGTCATCGTACATGCACACGTAGCTCACTTTCATAGGACGAGATCCTTCAAAATCACGTGTCTACTTTGGTGTACCAACAACTGATACTGATTTTGAGCTACCATATTTATGTTGGAAACATAAGAAGATAAGCAGAGGTACAGAGCAGGATCCAACAAATGTTCTACCAAACCTTCATCCTTGCTCCTTACCAAGATATTGATAGCCGTTAATGAGAAACTTCAGCAATACTGTACAGGTACTTATTCAAGAAGCGGTGTAAATCAGATGTGGATAATTAAATGTTCTAAACAACTTTTAGAAAATTTAAAGACACACAATTTTTCTCGAATTCACAGTATCAAAACATACGACTTCTCTACTCTTTACACAACTATTCCACATAAAAATTGAAAGAGAGACTTCTTTGTATCATAGACAACTTTTTTACTAAAGGCGGTACCCGAAAACTGAAATATCTAGTGATTGGTTATCATGATACTTATTTTGTCAAACACCACTTTGATTCTACACAAAAATACACTGAAGCTGATATAAAAAACATGCTGGAATTTCTAATAGACAATATATTTGTAATATTCGGAGAGGTTGTCTTTCTACAAACTGTCGGCATTCCTATGGGAACTAATTGTGCCCCTTTATTGGCTGACCTGTTCCTTTATTCATACGAAGCAAACTTTGTTCACAAACTGCTGAATCAAAAGAAGAAAAGGCTAGCTATGTCCTTTAATTTCACATTTAGATATATCGACGACGTTTTGTCAATTTAATAATGACCATTTTCATACATATGTCAGTGCGATATATCACAATGAACTAGAAGTTAAAGATATAACAGAATCAAGTACACTTGTTTATTTACTATAGACACAGACGGGAAACTGGCAACTAATCCATATGAAAACGAGACTTTTCAGCATCGTAGACAACTTTTTTCACTAAAGGTGGTACCCGAAAACTGAAATATCTAGTGATTGGTTATCAAGATACTTATTTTGTCAACGCCACTTTGATTCTACACAAAAATACACTGAAGTTGATATAAAAACATCCTGGAATTTCTAATAGACAATATATTTGTAATATTCGGAGAGGTTTAGACATTTACTTACTATAGACACAGACGGGAAACTGGCAATTAATCTATACGACAAACGCGACAAACTCGGTTTTCCCTTCGTAAATTTTCCCCATTTAGTAGTACTATCCCACAGTCACCCGCATATGGAAGTAATATTTCACAAATGATCCGGTGTGCCAGTGCGTGTTCAACATATGAACATTTCATATACAGATGTAAACTACTAACTTTTTGACACAGAGATATCGAAAATCGCGTTTGATGTCAACGCTCCGCAAATTTTACGATCGGTATAATAGTCTTATTTGCGATTACTCTAATTCACTGGGTTGGCGTCTCCAAGTGTCTGTACCAATTGTGACGAGGATTCGTTCCTCACGTATTTCATTTGAACTTAACTGTGGACTCATGATGTGAGTGACCGGTAGACACGGGATGCTTACTCCTCCATGGCACTTGATCACACCGCTTGGTTTCCAGAGTTCCGTGGTTGTCCATTTTTGCCGGATTTGTATATGTGTTCTGGATCTCTTTCAAATTTCAAGAGAAAATACGTTAATATGTACATTGAACAGCCATGATACTGTAAATATAAACTGTTTTCAAACCACATGGTTTGAAAATTTATAAATCCCACTAAAGGAATATTTGGCACTGTTAACACCATTTAAATTCGAAATTTTTTCTAAAGCTAAGATAGTCATTGTTTTAAACAGTGGTTACTCTTAGAATGATTTCGGCTATACGTTTAGATATATTATTTGGCCCTGTATGACACCACTTTATATTTAAAAAAAACACATACTTTTCAAATTTGAGCTCAACTGATAAAGTCTTATTGACAGAAACGATATCGTCTTGAGCATTATAACTTTGGTATTATGTTTATAATATTGATTCAATATGATTTTGACATAATATACAAAGGATGCAATTGAATTTATATATAGGGTAAACACATCTTTTAAAATAGAAGGATTTATTTAATATTTTTTCAACGGGTATAATACATGTATGAATAGGCCTTAATTATCACACACTTAATTCCTCCAGACTGGTCAATAAGGGATCATCTCACAAGTGCAAGTCAACATGAGTTTCATGTTATCATTATATGTTTGTTTTTATATTGTTTTACATCCAGCATGCCGAGGCATTTACTTATAAGATGAAATTATTTCAGTAATATAGTTTTATAGTATATTTTAAATGATGTTGACTCTATAATTCTGATTATTCGAGGAATAAAAATAATTTAATTATGATACAGTCCCGTGTCAGTCTACACCGTCTTATATCCCAGAGTTTCTGATTTACATATGACCTATGATGCATGAAACAGAAAGTTTTATGGATGCTAATTTATCAACTGTTCATTTCCGCTCAAAACATTTACAAAATTTTGTATTTTCAGTAAATGGGTAACTTTTTTGTTAGCAAACCAAACTTTGTCGGTGTGTGTGTTAAAATAAATAAAAACAATTGTAATTGCCTCTATGTCCTTAATTAGTGACATAGTTTCATTTAAATGCAAAACGGTTGGTAAGATACATGGCTCAAGGGAATGCATGGAATGGAATGAATACAAAGAATTAAGAAACCTTTTTTAATAAAGACTCATTGAAAAGAATGTTTTCAAGAGTTTGAAAAGAGTTTAATTTCAGTTTCATGAATTGTTAAATTGTAATGGTAAAAGATATCAAATTTGACGTGAGGAAAGTAAATAGAAACATCGAGCATGACAATTGTTACATTAAAGTTTTATAATTCAGGGAATTGAAAACTGCCTATAAGAATCCAGATAGTTTTCAGTTTCTAGAATTATAAAACTGCAATGTAACACAAATAGTTAGATAAAATGCTGAGACAATATTTCCAGGAATTTCATTGGTAATAGTATATGACACAGTGTCAAGATGGTTTCCAAAATCATAGCTTTTATGGGAGTCATATTGATAACAAAAGTGTCGTGTGTACATGCTGGATATCTTAGCGACGTAGAATCTTTGTACACTAAGTTACTTTCTGGTTACAACAAAAATATCCGTCCTTTATATAATACAAGCACACCAATATTCGTTAATCTTACCTTCAATATGCTGAATATAAATGAATTCGATGAGGTAAACGGAAAATTTTCAATCAATGCCTATTTCGAAATTTTATGGATGGACTCGCGTATGACATGGGATCCGTCAGTATACAACTCTACATTCACAATGGAGATTCCTCAGACCGACGTTTGGATTCCTTGGATCACAGTTGCAAACCCGTATGACAATCTGGATTACCTGGGAAGGAATTTAATGACAGTTCAGTATCATTACAACGGTCTTGCGGAATGGTTGCCGGGTGATGTCATTTCTTTCGCGTGCTTTACAGACGTCACTTACTTTCCGTTTGATGAACAAAACTGCGTCATTTGGTTGTTATATTTTGGACTTAAAAAGATGAAGTAATTCTCCTGGCACCTAAAAAGGAGACAGGTTTATCGTTTTACATGGAACACGGAACATGGGCGCTGATAAGCAGCGAAACACGATCGGAAATTATCGAGCAGTTTTCTTTCATAAAGGTATATATCAACATGAAACGTAGACAAGGATTTTACATCGTCAACATAATTCTGCCAATTGTCTGTATGGTCATTCTTAATATACTTGTGTTTATTCTTCCTGTGGAATGCGGGGATAGATTATCCTATGCCATCACTGTTCTCTTAGCTGTTGTTGTCTTTATAACAATGGTCGGGGAATATCTCCCGAGACGTTCCAAGCCCGTGAGCCTATTGTCACACTTCGTATCAACGACATTGTTAATGAGGTCTCTTAACTGTGTGTTAACAATTGTGGGACTGAACATATACTACAAACCCAAGGACAAACCTATACCACGATGGATTGCAAAGCTGGTTGTTAGATTAAACAGATGCAACCGAAAAGGAAGGTTGTCTAAAATCATTCCAGTTCACGGAACAACGGGAGAGTCTGAGACAACTAGAATTCAAGATGAGAGAGATGGAAAAAATATATCACAAGTGACTTGGTTGGATGTTTCAAATCTCCTTGACAAAGTGATATTTGTATTCAGTATTTTTGAAATAGGCATATTATCCGCTGTATTTTTCGGGGTGAGTGCATGAACGACTACTGCTACAGTATACAGATGTTTACATATATCATAAGAGTAGACTTAACCTGTTTCATATTACATTTGTATACAAAAAGTTCCTGCTATGTTTACAACATGGACGCAGATATTTTAGACAAGCTAGAAAGTTATTCTCAGGGTAAATGACTCTGGCAATTTGTTTGTCATTGAATGAAGAAATCGATTTGCCATCAATAAGTGAAAATGATGTGATAAAAAGATACAATTATATTTGTAGTACTTTGTAAATTATATGATTGGCGATAGAATATATAATGGGAGTGATCAGAGGAAAAATCTTTCTTTTTCGATTGTGTGTAATACCACAAGTAGGACGCAGATAATTTGGACACACAAAAAATATTCGGAGAGGAAATGAAACTGGCGATCTAATTGATAATTGAATGAAAAATAAATAGATTTGCCATTACAAATCTAAATTACGGTGTTAAAAGGATACATTATATTTGTAGTACTTTTCAAACTGTATAATTGATGGCAAAAAATTTATATGAAGTGGTCAGAAGAAAATATACATGTTTTATGTTTGTGTGTAATACTACAAGCTGTTTTAAACAAGTCAAATTTCGAGGAAGAAATGCAACGCCAATATGTATTTTATTGCATATTTTGTTATCTAAACTTTCAGTGCATTGTATTATGTTGATATGTATGGTTTTAACATTGCCTTTGGCTAAGTTTCTTTAAATGAACATTGATACCTATGGGAAAATATCTGTGTATTTATCCATATACTAATTTTTATATTTTGTAATATGAAGCAAATTTGTTTTAAAAGAGAAGACTGCAAAATTATAAAATCGGTGTCTAAGCTAGGATTTTTTTCTACTTTCATTTTATGTTGTCTTGTATCAGTGAAGTCTAGTATGATTATAAATATATTTGTTACATTAATTATTGAGCTACAGACATTAGACATTCCAAGAACGGGATATTGTCTAAAATGGCAACGGAGCATCATTTTTGCTGTTTGGTGCTCCTGGGTATTCTAGCACAAATGTTAAGACGTCTTCCAAAACATAAAACAGTCTAAATTAACTTTACCTCTTCCAGTAGTTCTAAATCATCTACAGTCCCCATCCTTGATGTAAGTCCAAATGAAATACGTGATAAACAAATCCTCGTCATATTTGGTACAGACGTCTCAACAACCACCAACGAAAAGGCAACTCAACATTTCACCCAGTGAAACAGAGTAATCGCAAACAATACTATTATATCGACCGTAAAATTTGCGGAACGTTGACATCAAACGCGGTTTTCGATATCCCTGTGTCAATAGTTTGTCAGTTAGTAGTTTGCAACTATATCATTGTCACTGCCATCATCAGACGCATGTATTTTTACTTTGATACTAGCAGCTAAGAGCCAGATTCGTCATATTCAAAACTGACAGAAACAGCTTCCTTTTGATACGGATCTGTCGACGTTCAGCAGATTGTATGGTCGGTATAGTGGTCTCGTTGCTGTTACCATGTTTCAGTAAATGAAGTATTGAGGTACTTGTTCGATAACGGCTGTTAAGACGTCTGTACCAATTGCCAATTGTGACGAGAATAAATTAGTCACTTATTTTATTTAAATTTAATTATGTTTAATTATGTTTGCGTGAAACATTTATTTAGTTATCTGATTTGTTTCATTTGTTTACATACTTGAAAATCTATATCATTAGTGAGTTTTCAATAAAGAATTGATTTCCAATTGTGCTATATATTGAGCGTGTTGGAAATACTTTACCCGTACGAAAAATATGCATGCACATTATTACGTTTATATGTCTTTCAACAGTTTCGTTTATGCCTCTGTTTTAATCTGAATGCGAAGTTCAGGATTAACAGGCCCATAATTTAAATTAAATACAATGGGAATACAATGGGAATGAATAAATGGAGTGGGGGGAAATTAACGCATTAAAGATGACAAACACTCGAAAAGTACTAACACAAAGGTTCATTGAAAAAAAGAAACATAGCATTTTATTTATATTGAAATCTTAGTTCCATTACGTCACTATAATTATGATGCAAGATATGCGGTCAATAAAGGTAGTAAAAAGATTAGAAAACAAGAATCAATACAATATTTCATACAATTAATGATAAAAAGTAGAAATGAAATATTGACGAATCATAAGATCAATAGTCATTTATATGCTTACGTTTCAATGCCTGTTACAATTGAAATACAAAACAAATTAGTGATTGGTCTATTTATGGGAATGTAATGCGCGGAGTAATTTTAAATATGTCCTTTCACTTTTTCCGGTTGTTTAATTGTAATGCTATAAGACAGAAAGATAGACACGATGAAAGGAAATAGAAACAACGGGCATGACAAATAGTACGATATAAAGGATTAGGAACTATTTTTCAGAATAACGTTGGTAACAGTGTATGATACAAGGTCAAAATGGTTTCCAAAATTATTACTTTTGTTGGAATAATATTAATGACAAATGTGTCGTGTGTGCATACTGGATATATTAGTGATGTAGAATCTCTGTATACTAAACTACTCTCTGGTTACAACAAAAATGTCCGTCCTATACATAATACGAGTACACCAATATTCGTTAATCTTACCTTCAGTATTTTAAATATAAAGGAATTCGACGAGGTAAACGGAAAATTTTCAGTGGGTGCATATTTCACAGTAGCATGGATTGATATGCGTATGACGTGGGATCCTTTGGCATACAACTCTACATTCAAAACGGAGATTCCTCAGACCGAAGTCTGGATTCCTCGGATTACAGTAGCAAACCCTTATGACAAAGTGGACTGTCTGGGAAGAGATTTTATGACAGTTCAGTATCATTACAATGGTCTCGCGGTATGGTTTCCGGGTGATATCATTTCTTGCACGTGCGCTGTAGACGTCACTTATTTTCCGTTTGATAAACAAACCTGCGTCATTTGGTTGTTATATTGGGGACTTTATGAAGATCAAGTTACTCTCCTGCCACCCAAATCGGCGATAGGTTTAACGTTTTACATGGAACACGGAACATGGGAACTGTTGTACAGCGAAACAAGATCGGAAAGTATCGATCAATTTTCTTTCATGAAGGTGTATATCAACATGAAACGTAGACCAGCATTTTACATCGTTAACGTAATGATGCCGATTATCTTTATGATCATTCTTAACATATTTGTGTTTATTCTTCCCGTGGAATGTGGCGAAAGATTATCCTATGCCATCACTGTCCTCTTAGCTCTTGCGGTCTTTCTAACACTGATCGGAGACAGTCTCCCGAAAACTTCCGAGCCCATGTCCCTGCTGTCATACTTTCTTTTGGCGGCATTGATCACGAGTTCTGTTATCTGCGTGTTTACAATCGTGAATCTGAACATTTACTACAACCCCCAGGACAAATCCATACCACAATGGATCGCCAAGCTGGTTGTTAGATTAAACAGTAGCAAACGAAAAGGAAGGTCGACTAAAGTTAGTCCTGTTCATGAAATAACTAAAGGACACGAGAAGACATGTATTCAAGACGAGGAAAACGTCTTCCATGGAGAACATGCATCACAAGTAACTTGGTTGGATGTTTCAAATCTTCTCGACAAAGTGATGATTATATTCAGTATTTTTGCAATAAGCATATTATCCGCTGTATTTTTCGTGATGAGTGCGTGAACGACTACTGTTAGACGCAGACCAGCCTTAGCGACTCACTGATTTAAAAGACTACCTGCCTTATGTGACCTAACTGTATGCCTCCCAAAGTGTATTTTCCTATTCAAATCACCTGAATTAAAAGACCACCTGCCATATGCGAACATTTTTGTCTCTTCCCTTGGACAGTCTCTTAAAACAGGTTTTAGTGTATACAGTTTACATTTGTATACAAAAAGCACCTGAAATTTTTACAAAATGGGTTCAGATAATTTGGACTCTTAAATTTGTTTGTAGGGGAATGGGCCTGGTGATCTAATTGGTCATTAGTTTAAACATATTTTATTCAATTTAGAAATTTTTATATAACTACATAAATTGACAGTACATAAAGGTATTAGGGATTTGAAAAGAAGCGTAATGTTTATGTAAATTCATCTCCCTAGATACAAACTATTTCGTCGGAGATATATTAAGTATTTGCCCGGTAAACTATACATATATAAATTGATGTATGGATATACAGCAGAAAATAACGAAAAACTACAGTGATACAATGAGTAATACAATGAGAGTTGCGTAATATCATTTGAAATTCAAGCTACTGATAAAGTGATATTAAATAAATTGATGAAGGGTATCCATATAAATAGAGGTGATGAATATTATGAATATGATGATGATGGGTAGCGGATGCTTAATTTTGATACCAACATTATTGTATATAAGTTATATGAATTCACACTATTCTCTAGATAATAATGCAGTTTGTAGTACTTAGAAAAACCAACATATGTTCACTATAATATACATTGAATATAACGTACCGTAACGGAAGGAGTCGAATTAATATGGAATAATTCAATATTATCCGTCCATAAATGCACTGCACATAAGAAATGTTTTTAAATTCAAGTAAAACGTTTTGTTTGCACAATTAATTTCTGTACATTTGTAAATATATTTTCATTAAAGTCGTTCTTTTTGTCTGGATTACCATATAGTAAAATCTTTATTGTAAATGGGAAGTTAAGTGCATTTCTTAATTCAATTCTCAGGTTAAGGTAAAGTGGACACGAGAGAAGAAAGTGCTCGGTTGTTTCGATTTCTCCACAGGCGCAGTATGGGGATTCTTCAATATTTTTCAGATAAAGATGGTGATTTAAAGAACTACATGACATGCGAAGCGTTGCATGTAATATTTGTCTTTTTCTGGTCCCTACATTATAGTAGAGTGGAGGCTTATCAATATTGTAAAAATTAGAAATGTTATTTTTAAACGTACATAATGAAATAGATTTTCTAATTTCGAGAGGGAGATTATTCCATAGAGTTGTTGTTGAGGGGATGAAGCTATGTAAATGTTGAGATATTCTGCAATGGGGACGACAAAGTTGTCAGCGTGTCTCGTTGGGTAAGGGTGTTGCTGTTCATATTGAAGAGGTAATAATTCTCGCATGTAATCCGGAGTTAATACGTTTAAAAAATTTTAATATTGGATAAGTTTGTGTTTTTTCCTACGTGTACATAGTTTTTCCCACCCACATTTTCTATAAAGAGCATTCCAATATATTCCAATATGGGACGTTTAAACGTGAAATACATACATTGTAGTGTTTGGCGATCAAGGTCAAATTTTAATTTTCGAAGAAGATTTAGTTTTATATTTGCCTTTTCTATATAATTTATGTGATCCCCCAATGACATTTATCATTAAAAATTATCCTTAAGTGTTTGTGTTTGGATACTTCTGCTACTGGTGAGTTATCAAAGAAGAGTGTAGGGTGAATATTTGTGTTACGTTTTCTAGAAATCAGTAAGCACCCAGTTTTACGCGGATTAAAATTAACCAACCATTGTTTGGACCATTTATTTACTTTTTCCAGGTTAGTATTCAGCTCTCGAGCTGCTGCTTCAGGGTTGTCAATTACAATAGATAAAGAAGTATCGCCAGCGAAGAGCTTAATAGTACATCCAATGTTTGAAACAATATCGCTTATGAAAATTAAAAAGAATAGTGGACAAAGGATTGACCCCTGGGGCACTCCAGTACAAACTCTACGCATTGTAGATTTCTTTCCATTAAGAACGACTCTCTGTTTTCTGTTTAGGGTATACCTTTTTACCCATGTTAAAAGATCACCTTTAATCCCTATTTTTTCTATTTTATAAAGTAGCCCCTTATGCCAAACCCTGTCGAAAGCCTCACTAATGTCAAAGAAGACCACCCTTATATCTTTCCCTTCATCTAACGCTTTAGAAAAATCATGTGATATGTATAACAGTTGATTTATTGTGGAGTCACCTTCCCGAAAACCTGACTGATGTTGAGACAACAAATTATTTTCATGTATAAAATTATGTACGTATTTTTGTATACATTTTTCAAAAGTTTTACTTGCAACTGAAAGTAGTGAAATGGGTCTATAATTATTTATTTTTGGGGGATCACCTTTCTTAAAAACAGGTACAACATTTGCAATTTTCCATTCCGAGGGATATGTTTTTTGTGATAGTGACAAGTTAAGTAATGTACATAGAGGAAGAAGTCGTTAACATCTTTGTTTAAAATAACAATATGGTTTAGAACAGCTTGTTCAACATGTTCAGCATCATTTATAGACGGTAGACTGGAGTTTGTTTCATCAATTTTAGATTGTGATACAAAGAAAGAATTCAACATTTCAGCCTTTTCAAAGTCATCTGTAACTACAGTGTTGTCTTCTGTAATCAAAGTACTTATTTGACCAAACTTGTTAGAAAATTTTGAAACTTGTTTTACTAATTTCCACCAATCTTTACTTGAAAATTTGTTTTCTTTAATTTTATTACACAATTTATCATGGTAGTTTTTCCTGGCACATCGCAGTAAATTCACAACCCTGTTTCTTAAAACTTTAAATTTTGACCATAAATATTCAGAATTATTCAGTTTAGCTTTTTTCCTTGTCCGGTACCTTTTACGCATAATTTGTTTAATCTCTTTAGTAATCCAGGGCAAGTTGTTAGTTCTTACAGTTATTATTTTATTTGGTATATATTCTTTTGCAATTTCAAGGACTTTAGACGTAAATTTTTCGACATTGTCATCAATATTTTCTGATGGTTTAATTATTAATGGCCAGTTTACTTCAGCTAATTTATCTCTATAACCATTAAGGTTTCCTTTATCGTATAACCACATACGCCTTTTGTATGAACTAGTTTTGTATTTATTGTAGTTCAGTAATGTAACAATAGGACAATAGAAACGTATGTTAACATCTAAAATGTGTTCGATAACGCTGGCTTGTAAGATAATATTTTGATTATTCGTTATCAATAAGTCAATTAAGCTGGAGGAAGTTTCTGTAAAACATGTCGGATCACTAATATATTGGTGTAGGTTGAACATATTACAATTTTTTTTATTCTAGTGAGCCTGTCGTTTGGTAAATGAATTTGATTTTCGTTAAAGTCGCCAGTGATTAAAATGTTATCGCAACCAGTATCAATTGCTGGTTCGAAGGAGTATTTGATTAATTCCCATGTATTAATATTACTGTTTGGAGGTCTATAAAATGTTCCTATCAAATATTTATCATTTTTGTTGACAACTTCTATCCAAACACATTCGAGTCCCTTAGGTTCAAGATCAATTCTACGCTTTGAAATGGGGGCCTCCGTGGCTGAGTGGTCAGAGCATTGCACTTTAAATCACAAGGCCTCTCACCTCTGGTTCGAATCCGGCAAGAGTCATTTCGAATTAAGTGGGAAAGTTTGCCAGTTTTCTTGCGGAAGGTCGGTGGTCTTTACCCGGGTAACCGGGGTTTCTCCTCCACCAATAAAAACTGGACGCCATCATATGACTGAAAGATTGTTGAGTATGGCGTAAAAAAACAAAAACAAAAAACAAAAAACGCTTTGAAATGACATAATCTTTACAATAAACAATAACCTCTCCCCCAATTTTGTTGTTATTTCTATCATTTCTGTGGGGTAGCCCGAACCCGTCTAACATTATTTCAGTATTTGGGATACTTTGGTTTAACCAACTTTCAGTAAGACATGTGATATCAAAGTCCTGTAGGTTACCATTTACAATATCAAGTTTTGGTTTTAGACTTTGGATGTTTATATGTATAAGAGAAATAAAATTATTAAAATACGAGTTTGAACAATTTCCATTGTAACAGGTATCGTGACTTGAGACAGCATTACCGGTATCATTCAGGATTTGAGGACCGGGGTTGACCTCTATATCGCCACCCAGTAATAGGATTAGATATATCATACAAAGAAATATTTTATTCGAACTTATGTTAAGTATGTGGGTTATATCAGCGTACATGGAGGACTTACAATAAAAAGATCCATTGTTAAATGTACCTATCCTGGCTCTGTATTCAGTGATTGTCTCGTTCATTATGTTATACTGCTATCCTTGATATCAAAAGACAGAGTCAGGATATGAGCGTCCATACAAAGGGCTACAATATATTCACTCATGACTACCATTATAATACACGTGCATAATCGGGTACATGTATAGTATTGTAAGAGGACTGACGCAACTCTAGAAAACCAACAAACAATGAACAAAACGTATTTACAAAATGTTGACATTTGAAAAAGCACAAATAAACACATAAACAAAAAACCCCTAAAGTGGAAAATACTAACAATGATTATAATGGTAGGCGGATCATATTTATTAGTAACAGAGAAATAATAATAGGCGTGTTCTCGTTAAAAGAGATGGCACATATATGATTCTACTAGTGATCGTTATAAAGAAATTAGTGTTACAGGTAGCTAAAATGATTTCGGTTTCAAACTGGAAATATTGGGAATAAGAGATGGGGTGTTGACAGCAAATTTTATAAGCACGACTGGTGGGTCATGGGTCTATAGGCCCATATACCGAGGGGTAGACTAGGCTTCATTGGAATAATATTAACAATTCAAATAATTCAAACTGTATACATATACACAGTTATTATAATGTAAAGACAATGTTATATCTATGTACCTTTGCTTGTCTGTGGTCGCCAGCATGTAAAAGATAAAGATGGATGGGAAATATATTAACGACAGTCGGATACAGGTATGACATTTTGTAGATGATACGAATAATTATAATAAGTACAGACGAAGGAGTCAATGAGACACAACCTAGGCAGACGAGGTTAAATTAACACGTAGGTATTTAAACATGAAACGCATACCAGCATTTTACGTCATCAACATAATGATGCCGATTATCTTTATGGTCATTCTTAACATATTTGTGTTTATTCTTCCCATGGAATGCGGGGATAGATTATCCTATGCCATCACTGTTCTCTTAGCTCTTGCAGTCTTTCTAACACTGATCGGAGAATATCTTCCGAAAACTTCCGAGCCCATGTCCCTGCTGTCATACTTCCTGTTAGCGGTATTGATGATGAGTTCTGTTACATGCATGTTGACAATTGTGGGACTGAACATATACTACAAACCCCAAGACAAACCTTTACCACGATGGGTCGCCAAGTCGGTTGTTACATTAAACAGTTGCAAATGAAAAGGAAGGTTGTCTGAAGTCATTCCTATCCAGGGAACAAGGGGAAAGTCTGAGACAACTAGTATTCAACATGAAAAAGATGTATCCGATGGAAAAAATATATCACAAGTGACTTGGGTGGATGTTTCAAATCTCCTTGACAAAGTGATGATTGTATTCCATATTTTAGCAATAAGCATATTATCCTCTGTATTTCTCTGGTTGAGTGTGTGAACGACGACTGCTACAGTATACAGATGTTTACATATATCATAAGAGTAGAATTAACCAGTTTCATATAACATTTGTAAACAAAAAGCACCTGTTATGTTTACAGCATGAACGCAGATATTTTGGACACGCCAAAACGTTATTCTGAGTGTAAATGACCCGGGCGATTTGATTGGTCATGGCATGAAAAAAAAAATAGATTTGCCATAAATAAGTGAAATTCAGGTGATAAATAGATATAAGTCTATTTGTAGTACTTTGGAAGTTATAAGATTAAATTTAATGAGAGTATATATATATATATATATATATATATATATATATATATATATATATATATATATATATATATATATATATTCGTTTGTGTGTAATACTACAAGTTGGACGCATACATTTTCGACCCAATGAGAGAAATGAGACTGTCGATCTGATTAATTTCTGAATGAAACAAATATAGTTTTGCCTTCAGTAATTGAAATTACACTGATAATACATACAATTATGTTTGTAGTGCTTTGCAAATTGTATGACTGACGGCAGAAAATTTAATGTTAGTGGTCAGATAAAATATATATGTAACGTTTGTGTGTAATACTACAAGTTGTTAACAAGTGAAAGTTCGAAGACGAAATGCAACGGTAATTTCTATTTTATTGCCTATTTTGTTATCTAATAATTCTGTACATGGTATCATTTATATGCATGGTTTTGAAGTTGACTTTGACTAAGTTTCGTGAATGAACATTGATGCCTATGGGAAAATATGTGGTGCTTTTATCCACATACATGTATTTATTTTATATTTTATAATATTTAAGCACATTGTTTGCGAAAATAAGACTGCTTAATTGTAAACATGAGTTTCTCAGCTCGGATATTTTTTCTAAATTCGCATTTATGTTGCTTTGTATCTGTGAGACCTAACATCATTATAATTATAATCAACATTGGACAATAAAAATTAGAGTTGTTGGACTAATTATCGTATTGTGCTACAGACGTTAAACAGAATATTCATACGATAATGTCAGGCCATTCCAAGGACGGTAAACCGTTGCCTTGTGTGTATTTATTCGAGAAATTTGGTTTATATACCGTCACATTGTCGCTTACAAATAAAAAGTCAGAACTAAGTAAATGTTCAGTATCAATTGCTCTAAAATGGCAACGTATTTTTCTGCAATCATATTTTCGACTGGGTGAGCCGAAGCTATGAGCTATGATAAAGCAATACAACCTGTATCATCGACTCTATCGTCTTTTGGATACCTGGGAATATGTATTTGGTATAGCAGATCTCATCACGTTTTATCCAGAGATGCATTTTGTTGTCGTCTCCTTGCACAATTTGGAATTCACCAGACAATATAACGTTTTGGAGTGATTTACTACATTCGGCAGCCGTCAATCTTTCCACCAACGGACCCGTTGAACTCTATTACAATTACGAATTCTTATTTTCATTTTATAAACAAAATGTTTGTGATTATATTTGTAAACACTGCAAACAATTTAGATTACCATTGTTATTAATTTCACATCTGACAGGTTTGATCATCCGAACTTGTCTCATCAGAAGTCCGACATATCGGGTGCCCATTGGATTTCTTCTGCCACCTCCTTGGCGATTCTCTGTAGAAAGATTAGTCTAATGCTTTTTCAGACACTGCTAATTGTAGAATTTGCTATGTCTAACAACTTACTGACTTCCGCATAAACATTTACAATCATTAAAAATTATCATAATATTCTTGTAGCCACTATCCAATTCCTGCCGGAAAAGTAAACAATTTTTTGTATCTCAATATAGCAGACGACATCAGAATATCACATGAAATCATACCGAAGATAAGGCCAAAAGAAATGTTTGTATTTTATTTACAACTAATTACTGTTTAATTAATTATTGTTTTTCTCCAGGAATAGACAATGGTGAATATGCAATATTATACATGTATATAAGATATGTTTTGTTTATATGTTACATATTAGCAGAAATACATATATTTGCACAGAAAGTGAACAATTCTAAAATTGAAAAGAATCCAGTCCAGCAAAATGTCTATATTTGTGTTGCTTGACGGAAAACCTTTTTTATTCACAAGGCCTAATAGGGATTGCACCAATAATAACAGAAAAAAATCAATACATTAATACAACAAAATAAAATGTGTAGCTTTTAATCCTACTTGGCCTGTTTTAGACATGGATTCTTTTTAATGTGATACAATCTATTTTCAAACAGTTTTTCTGTTAAATTATTATAATCATGGTTTCTTATACATTTGGTGTACATAGATCCTTTGTAATTAGCTTTTTTACATAATCAAAATTGTGTATTTTGTTGTAATTGTATTGGTCTGTTTGTCTGTCTCTGTGTCACTCTGTTTTTTGTAGTTATACATGTATGTTGTTTGTGAAATAAAAAAGAACATCACATGAGGTATTATCTGACCTATATCTACGTCACCACGCATCCGTGTGGGGAAATAATACCATAGTAAAGAACGCTACATTGGTTTCTGACTAACGTTACTGCGTGAAACAAAACTGACGTTCTTGTGCGTATTCTTTTATCCAGCGTCTGTATCTAGCTCAAAGATCATACAACTCCCCACCGTTTCTACAGTTTGTTGAATCTTAAAATGTTGTTTTATGCTAAACGCAACAATTCTTCATTTATATGGTGGAGACAGGTTTCTAGTGGTAGAGGAGAGAACCCGGTTACAATGTACACGGAAATTGAGACCCTCACAAAACCAGCTTAGTTTCCAGCAAGACTCCAACCTGCACTACTAGAGGATAGAGACTTTATGATTTTAAAGCGCGATGCTCTAAACATTCCGCGATGGAGGTCCAAACTTTTAACGTTATTGTAACCATGTTAAGAAGAAACATTAAACTAGAATGATAATGTTGATAGCTTAGGCAATCTATACAGTCTAAAACATATGCACATATAAGGATCTTCATTCATCACTGGATCTTTTTTTTAAGGCAGATAACTCCAATAAGTATTATAGTTGCAGAATATTTGTCATGGTTGATAGAACCTAATACGAGGATTTCGATTGCAATCGTTATTAGGTTAAACTAACCAGCTTCTCTCATTTTCACCGACTACTTTTTCGAGAAAAATCTATGTTGCTTATATCCATTATACTGAACTATTTCTTGACAATTATTTTGTTGTTGATTATATAATTTTTAGTTATTTATCGGTTATATACTAGCGGAAAAAACTGTGTCGTTTAGTAATTCCATTTAAAGATCCATATACAAAATATCATATTGCATATCATGTATATCATTATTTAATATAATACATTGCCTTTCAATTGAAACATCAAATCGCAATTTACGGTTGATACGAACAGCCACTGAAAGTAAGAGTGTGCAAACAAAATTCACAAGTTTAATGGCGTGTCTATTTGCACTGATGCATTCTTCACACATACGACGCATTGAATGTATCAGGTTATGCAGAATGCCTGGGGATGTTCTCCCATGTGCGAAATAACAAACGACGCAAATCGTCCAACGTAGCAGGATGTTTGGTTCTTTACCAAGACGTCGTTCCATTTCATCCCAAACATTTTCTATAGCCGATAAATCCGGTGACATCGCAGGCCAGGGTATCACATTTACGTTCTGCTGTTGTAAATAGTCACTAACAAGGCGTGCGGTGTGTGGTCGTGCGTTGTCCTGCTGCAGAATGACGTTACGCTGGTTATTGTGAATGAATGGAATGACGTACAATCTTCTCATGGTAGCGTACGCCGGTTACATTGTCCTCCATATTACCAAAAGATCCTTCCATGTGTTGTAATTCCAGCCCAGACCATATTGCACCCTCAGCCAAATTGGCCGCGCTGAATACTGCAGGCATCAATGTAACGTTCTCCGGCACGAAGATAAGATCGAACACGACCGTCACTGCTGTCGAGATGAAATTTCGAAACAGAACTCCCGCCCAATCCCTGTTATTGAAACGACAATGCCTCCTACACCACGCTAACCTCACAACATGGTGACGCCAGAGCAGAACAGGACGTCGAGGAGGGATGTTGGCAATCTGTTCCTTACGGTACGAGGACTAATCCGTCGATGCCCAGAGACGCTACTAGTGGTCAAAGAAGCTGATTGGAATCGATTACTCAAATGTATATACGTATCCTGCCGACGTCACATGCGGGCGTCCTGATCCTGGGCGGTCCCGAACATTTTGCTGATATCGTCTCCATAAAGAATTTACAGTGTTTATATGAACTCAAAACTACCTTGACACATTGCTTTGAGACATCCCAGCTTCCATCATCCCAACAGCACGCAAACGGTCATTTTCAATCATACAAGGCATCTCTCAATCAATATATTATATTCCAAAAACCAATAATTATCTGTTTCAATACATTGAATACTGTCAATGAATATAAGAAATTCTAATCGATTACTACCCATGTGTCGCTTAGGCTCGAAACCCCATAAAAGCGTGTTGTGGCCATCAAGGCGAATTGAACGCGATATTTAACAAACTGATAACTCAAACACGCGTTTACTATATTATTAAAACATGCCTTTAAGAATAAAGAGCGATTAAAGAATACTTTCAATGTTTTTATTTAACTTTTAAGTATACACAATTTCTTTTTTCCGCTAGTCTATAAACGCTATGTAATCTTCGTGTGTTACATATCTCTGTACATCACTCTGTACTCACTATCTCTTTCTTCGCGGGTAACACGACAATTTTAATATTTTATGGTAAATATTTCGTATGTGCGATTGAAATCTGAAGCATCATTTTTGACATTAATATATAACGTTAAAATGATGATTTGTTTCCTATTCCATATTTTTAAAAGTTGGATGTGTAGTCTGTTTGTGGGGTTTATTCATTTTTTGCTAAAACTACATTAGTTATATATATGGCCAATATGTACTGGTCCCAGCAGACAAAGTTTTTATTTGCAAGGCACATTAATATAACTGTTTATTAGAAGAGCTAAGGTTTAATACAAATTCTGGTAATCCTAAATACACACGTAGCTCACTTTCATAGGACGAGATCCTTCAAAAATCACGTGTCTATATTACGCTCTTTGGTGTACCTACAACCGATACTGATTTTGAGCTACCATATTTATATTTTATTTTTATATATTTAAAACCCCATATAAGCAGAGGTACATACTAGGATCCAACAAATGTTCTACCAAACCTTTATCTTTACTCCTTTCCAAGATATTGACAGCCGTTAATGAGAATCTTTAACAATACTGTACAGTTCCTTATTCCAGAAGCGGTGTAAATCAGATGTGGATACTTAAATATTCTAAACAACTTTTAGAAAATTTAAAGGCACGTAATCTTTCTCAAATTCACAGTATCAAAACATACGATTTCTATACTCTTTACACAACTATTCCACATAAGAATTGAAAGAGAGACTTTTTAGCATCATAGACAACTTTATTTTACTAAAGGTGGTACCCGAAAACTGAAATATCTAGTGATTGGTTATCATGATACTTATTTTGTTAAACATCACTCTGATTCTACACATAAATACACTGAAGTTGATATAAAAAACATGCTGGAATTTCTAATAAACAATATATTTGTAATGTTCAGAGACGTTGTCTTTCAACAAAATGTCGGTATTCCTATGGGAACCAATTGTGCCCCTTTATTGGCCGACTTTTTCCTTTATTCATACGAAGCAGACTTCATTCAGAAACTGCTGAATCAAAAGAAGAAAAACCTAGTGGTGTCCTTTAATTTCACATTTAGATATATAGACGACGTTTTGTCAATTAATAATGACAATTTCCATACATATGTCAATGCGATATATCACAGAAAACTAGAAATTAAAGATACAGCAGAATCAAGCACACACGCTTAATACTTAGACATTTACTTACTATAGACACAGACGGGAAACTGGCAACTAATCTATACGACAACGCGACGATTTCGGTTTTCCCATCGTAAATTTTCCCCATTTCAGTAGTAATATCCCAGTCACCCGCATATGGAGTTTATATTTCACAAATGATCCGATATACCAGCGTTTGTTCAACATATGAACATTTCATATACAGATGTAAACCACTAACTGACAAATTATTGATACAGGGATATCGAAAACCGCGTTTGATGTCAACGTTCCGCACTCACGTACTCACGGCGGGAGTGACCGGTCGACAGGGGATGCTTACTCCTCCACGCCACCTGATCCCATCTCTTGGTTTCTAGAGGTCCGTGTTTTTCCATTTTTGCCGGATTTGTATATGTATCCTGGTCACCCTAAAGATTTCTACTTTGGTATCTGATATGTTTTATATTTAAAATGCTCATCATTGTTATTTTGAATGTTATGCATAACTGAAAATGAATTTTAATTGCCTCAAAGAATTCAGGGGGAAAGTTTCCCATTACTAATAATGTTAGATTTCTTTCAAATTTCAAGAAAACATACGTGGATGTAAATTCAGTACATTGAACAACCATAATACTGTAAATATAAACATGAGTTTCACCTCTTGGTTTCCAGAGGTCCGTGTTTGTCCATTTTTACCGGATTTGTATCTATGTCCTGGACATTCTATTGATTTATGCTTTGGTATCTGAGGTTTTTATATATTAACATCATATGTTTGTTTTTATGTTGCTTTACATCGAGCATGCCAAGGCATTTACTTATAAGATGAAATTATTTCAGTAATATAGTTTTGTATTATATTAAAAATGATGTTGACTCTATAATTCTGATCATTCGGTGAATATAAATAATTTAATTATGATACAGTCCCATGTCAGTCTACAATGTCATATATCCCAGGGTTTCTGATTTACATATGACCTACTTATGCATAAATCAGAAAGATTTATGGCAGCTAATTTATCAACTGTGCAATTCCGCACAAAAACATTCACAAAATTTTGTATTTGCAGTAAATGGGTAACTTTTTTGTTAGCAAACCAAAACTTTGTCGGTGTGTGTTAAATTAATAAAATCAATAGTAATTGCCCCTATGTGCTTAATTGATATTTTAGTGCCATTGACTGTTTCATTTAAAATGCAAAACGCTTAGTAAGATACATGGCCCAAGGGAATGCGTGGAATGGAATGAATACAAAAAAATTAAGAAACCTTTTTTAATACAGGCTCATTGAAAAGAATGTCTACAAGAGTTTGAAAAGTGTTTAATTTCAGTGTTATGAATTGTTAAATCGTAATGGTAAAAGATATCAAGTTTGATGTGACGAAAGTAAATAGAAACATCGAGCATGACAAGTGTTACATTAAAGTTTTATAATTCAGGGAATTGAAAACTGCCTATAAGAATCTAGATAGTTTTCAGTTTCTAGAATTATAAAACTGCAATGTAACACAAATAGTTCGATAAAATGCTGAGGCAATATTTCCAGGATTTACATCGGTAATAGTGTATGCCACAGTGTCAAGATGTTTTCCAAAATAATAGCTTTTATGGGAGTCATATTGATAACAAAAGTGTCGTGTGTGTATTCTGGGCATCTTAGTGACGTAGAATCTCTGTACACTAAGTTACTTTCTGGTTACAACAAAAATGTCCGTCCTTTACATAATACGAGCACACCAATATTCGTTAATCTTACCTTCAATATTTTAAATATAAATGAATTCGATGAGGTAAACGGAAAATTTTCAGTTATTGCCTATTTCGAAATATTATGGATGGACTCGCGTATGACATGGGACCCGTCCGTATACAACTCTACATTCACAATGGAGATTCCTCAGACCGAAATTTGGATTCCTCGGATCACAGTTGCAAACCCTTACGACAAAATGGATTACCTGGGAAGGGATTTTATGACAGTTCAGTATCATTACAACGGTCATGCGGAATGATTGACGGGTGATGTCATTTCTTTCGCGTGCCTTACAGACGTCACTTACTTTCCGTTTGATGAACAAACCTGCGTCATTTGGTTGTTATATTTTGGACTTACAAAAGATCAAGTTATTCTCCTGGCACCCAAAAAGGGGATAGGTTTAACGTTTTACAGGGAACACGGAACATGGAAACTGCTGGACAGCGAAACACGATCGGAAATTTTCGAACAGTTCTCTTTCATAAAGGTGTATATAAACATGAAACGCATACCAGCATTTTACGTCATCAACATAATGATGCCGATTATCTTTATGGTCATTCTTAACATATTTGTGTTTATTCTTCCCGTGGAATGCGGGGATAGATTATCCTATGCCATCACTGTTCTCTTAGCTCTTGCAGTCTTTCTAACACTGGTCGGAGAATATCTTCCGAAAATATCCGAGCCCATGTCCCTGCTGTCATACTTCCTGTTAGCGGTATTGATAATGAGTTCTGTTTCCTGCATGTTGACAATTGTGGGACTGAACATATACTACAAACCCCAAGACAAACCTATACCACGATGGGTCGCCAAGTCGGTTGTTAGATTAAACAGTTGCAAACGAAAAGGACGGTTGTCTGAAGTCATTCCTATCCAGGGAACAAGGGGAGAGTCTGAGACAACTAGTATTCAACATGAAAAAGATGTCTCCGATGGAAAAAATATATCACAAGTGACTTGGGTGGATGTTTCAAATCTCCTTGACAAAGCGATGATTGTATTCCATATTTTAGCAATAAGCATATTATCCTCTGTATTTTTTTGGTTGAGTGTGTGAACGACTACTGCTACAGTATACAGATGTCTACATATATCATAAGAGTAGAATTAACCAGTTTCATATAACATTTGTAAACAAAAAGCACCTGTTATGTTTACAGCATGAACGCAGATATTTTGGACACGCCAAAACGTTATTCTGAGTGTAAATAACCCTGGCGATTTGATTGGTCATGGCATGAAAAAAAAAATAGATTTGCCATAAGTAAGTGAAATTCAGGTGATAAAAAGATATAAGTGTATTTGTCGTACTTTGGAAGTAATAAGATTGACGATAGAAAATTTAATAAGACTAGTTATATATATATATATATATATATATATATATATATATATATATATATATATATATATATATATATATATATATATATATATATATTCGTTTGTGTGTAATACTACAAGTTGGACGCAGACATTTTCGTTACAATGAGAGAAATGAGACTGTCGATCTGATTAATCTTTGAATGAAACAAATATAGTTTTGCCTTTAGTAGTTGAAATTACACTGATAAAACATACAATTATGTTTGTAGTGCTTTGCAAATTGTATCACTGACGGCAGAAAATTTAATGTTAGTGGTCAGATAAAATATATATGTTACGTTTGTGTGTAATACTTCAAGTTGTTAACAAGTGAAAGTTCGAAGACGAATGGCAACGGTAATTTCTATTTTATTGCATATTTTGTTATCTAATAATTCTGTACATGGTATTAAGTTGACCAATCATTTATATGCATGGTTTAGAAGTTGACTTTGACTACGTTTTGTGAATGAACATTGATGCCTTTGGGAAAATATGTGGTGCTTTTATCCATATACATGTACTTATTTTATATTTTATAATATTTAAGCACATTGTTTGCGAAAATAAGACTGCTTAATTGTAAACTAGGATATTTTTCTAAATTCGTATTTATGTTCTCTTGTATCTGTGAGACCTAACATCAGTATAATTATAATCAACATTGGACACTAAAAATTAGAGTTGTTGGACTAATTATCGTATTGTGCTACAGACGTTAAACAGAATATTCATACAATAATGTCAGGCCATTCCAAGGACGGTAAACCGTTGTCCTGTGTGTATTTATTCGAGAAAATTGATTTATATACCGCCACATTGTCGCTTATAAATAAAAAGTCAGAACTAGGTAAATGTTCAGTATCAATTGGCCACAAATTATTGTCTAAAATGGCAACGTATTTTTCTGCAATCATATTTTCGACTGGGTGAGCCGAAGCTATGAGCTATGATAAAGCAATACAACCTGTATCATCGACTCTATCGTCTTTTGGATACCTGGGAATATGTATTTGGTATAGCATATCTCATCAAGTTTTCTCCAGAGATACATTCTATTGTCGTCTCCTAGCACAATTTCAAATTCACCAGACAATATAACGTTTTGGAGTGATTTACTACATACATGCACAGAATGAGAACAATTCTAAAATTGAAAAGAATCCAGTCCAGTAAAATGTCTATATTTGTGTTGCCTGACGGAAAACCTTTTTTTTATTATTCACAAGGCCTAATAGGGGTTGTACCAATAATAACAGAACAAAATGAATACATAAATACAACAGAATAAAATGTGTAGCTTTTAATCCTACTTGGCCTGTTTTAGACATGCATCCTTTTCAATGTGATACAAACTATTTTCAAACAGTTTTTCTGTTAAATTATTATAATCATGGTTTCTTATACATTTGGTGTACATAGATCCTTTGTAATTAGCTTTTTTACATAATCAAAATTGTGTATTTTGTTGTAATTGTCTTTGTCTTTTTGTCTGTCTCTGTGTCACTCTGTTGTTTTGTAGTTATACATGTATGTTGTTTGTGAAATAAAAATGAAAATAACATGAGGTATTCTCTAACCTATATCTACGTCACCACGCATCCGTGTGGGGAAATAATACCATAGTAAAGAACGCTACATTGGTTTCTGACTAACGTTACTGCGTGAACAAAACTGACGTTCTTGTGCGTATTCTTTTATCCAGCGTCTGTATCTAGCTCAAAGATCATACAACTCCGCACCGTTTCTACAGTTTGTTGAATGTTAAAATGTTGTTTAATGCTAAACTCAACAATTCTTCATTTACATGGTGGAGGCAGGTTTTTAGTGGTAGAGAAGAGAACCCGGTTACAATGTACACGGGAAGTGAGACCTACCGCAAATAAACTGGTAAAACGTCTCACAAAATCAGCTTAGTTTCCAGCAGGACTTCAACCTGCACTGACTAGAGGTGAGAGACTTTATGATTTTAAAGCGCGATGCTCTAAACATTCCGCGATGGAGGTCCAAACTCTTATCGTAATTGTAACCATGTTAAGAAGAAACATTAAATTAGAACGATAATTTTGATAGCCAAGGCAATCTATACACTACAAAACATTTGCACACATTAGGATCTTCATTCAACACTGGATCATAGTTTTTTTTTTTTTTTTTTTTTTTGTTTTTTTTTTTTTTTTTCTTGTTAAGGCAGGTAACTCCAATAAGTATCATAGTAGCAGAATATTTGTCATGGTTGATAGAACCTTATACGAGGATTTCGATTGCAATCGTTCTTAGGTACAGCTAATCAGGTTCTCTCATTTTCCCCGACTACTTTTTCGAAAACAATCTATTTTGCTTGTATCCATTTTACTGAACTATTTCTTGACAATGATTGTGTTGATGATTATATAATTCTTAGTTATTTATCGGTTATATACTAGCGGAAAAAACTGTTTCGTTTAGTAATTCCATTTAAAGATTCATATACAAAATATTACATTGTACTATGTATATCATTATTTAATATAATACATTGCCTTTCAATTCAAACATCAAATCGCAAATTACGGTTGATACGAACAGCCACTGAAAGTAAGGGGGTGCAAACAAAATTCACAAGTTTAATGGCGTGTCTATTTGCACCGATGCATTCTTCACACATACGACGCATTGAATGTATCAGGTTATGCAGAATGCCTAGGGATATTCTGTCATGTGCGTAATAACAAACGACGCAAAGCGTCGAACGTAGCAGGGGGTTTGGCTCTTGACCAAGACGTCGTTCCATTTCATCCCAAACATTTTCTATAGGCGATAAATCCGGTGACTTCGCAGGCCAGGGTATCACATTTACGTTCTGCTGCTGTAGATAGTAACTAACAAGGTGTGCGATGTGCGGTCGTGCGTTGTCCTGCTGCAGAATGACGTTACGCTGGTTATTGTGAATGAATGGAATGACGTACAATCTCGTTACGGTAGCGTACGCCGGTTACATTGTCCTCCATATTACTAAAAGGGTCCTTCCATGTGTTGTAATTCCAGCCCAGACCATAATGCACCCTCAGCCAAATTGGCCGCGCTGAATACTGCAGGCATCAATGTAACGTTCTCCGGCACGAAGATAAGATCGAACACGACCGTCACTGCTGTCGAGATGAAATTTCGACTCGTCCGTAAACAGAACTTCCGCCCAATCCCTGTTATTGAACGACAATGCCTCCTACACCACGCTAACCTCACAACATGGTGACGCCAGAGCAGAACAGGACGTCGAGGAGGGATGTTGGACCTCTTGCAATATGTTCCTTACGGTACGAGGACTAATCCGTCGATGCCAAGAGACGCTTCTAGTGGTCAAAGAAGCTGATTCGAATCGATTACTTAAATGTATATACCAATCCTACCGACGTGACGTCACATGCGGGCGTCCTGATCTTGGGCGGTCCCGAAGAGTTTGCTGATATCGTCTCCATAAAGCATTTACAGTGTTAATATGAACTCAAAACTACCTTAACACATTGCTTTGAGACATCCCAGCTTCCATCATCCCAATAGCACGCAAACGATCATTTTCAATCATACAAGGCATCTCTCAATCAATATATTATTCCAAAAACCAATGGTTATCTGTTGAATACAAGACATTCTAATCGATTACTACCGCTTAGGCTCGAAACCCCAGAAAAGCATGCTGTGGCCATCAAGGAGAATCGAACGCGATATTTAACAAATTGATAACTCAAACACGCGTTTACTATATTATTAAACTATGCCTTTAAGAATAAAGAGCGATTAAAGAATACTTTCAATTTTTTATTTAACTTTTAAGTATACACAATTTCTTTTTTTTTTTCGCTAGTCTATAAACGCTATGTAATCTTCGTGTGTTACATATCTCTGTACATACTCACTATCTCTTTCTTCGCGGGTAACACGACAATTTTAATATTTTATGGTAAATATTTCGTATGTGCGATTGAAATCTGAAGTATCATTTTTGACATTAATATATAACGTTAAAATGATGATTTGTTTCCTATTCCATATTTTTAAATGTTGGATGTATAGTCTGTTTGCTCTTCATTGAAAGTGGGGTTTATTCATTTTTTGCTAAAACTACATTAGTTATATATATGGCCAATATGTACTGGTCCCAGCAGACAAAGTTTTTATTTGCAAGGCACATTAATATAACTGTTTATTAGAAGAGCTAAGGTTTAATACAAATTCTGGTAATCCTAAATACACACGTAGCTCACTTTCATAGGACGAGATCCTTCAAAAATCACGTTTCTGTATTACGATCTTTTGGTGTACCTACAACCGATACTGATTTTGAGCTACCATATTTATATTTTATTTTTATATATTTAAAACCCCATATAAGCAGAGGTACATAGCAGGATCCAACAAATGTTCTACCAAACCTTTATCTTTACTCCTTCCGAAGATATTGACAACCGTTAATGAGAATTTTTAACAATACTGTACAGTTCCTTATTCCAGAAGCGGTGTAAATCAGATGTGGATACTTAAATATTCTAAACAACTTTTAGAAAATTTAAAGGCACACAATCTTTCTCAAATTCACAGTATCAAAACATACAACTTCTATACTCTTTACACAACTATTCCACATAAAAATTGAAAGACAACTTTATTTTACAAAAGGTGGTACCCGAAAACTAAAATATCTAGTGATTGGTTATCATGATACTTATTTTGTTAAACATCACTCTGATTCTACACATAAATACACTGAAGTTGATATAAAAAACATGCTGGAATTTCTAATAGACAATATATTTGTAATATTCGGAGACGTTGTTTCTCAAAAAACTGTCAGCATTCCTATAGGGACCAATTTTGCCACTTTATTGGCCGACCTGTTCCTTTATTCATACGAAGCAGACTTTCAGAAACAGCTGAATCAAAAGAATAAAAGGCTAGTGGTGTCCTTTAATTTCACATTTAGATATATCGACCCGCATATGGAGTTTATATTTCACAAATGATCCGATATGCAAGCGCGTGTTCAACATATGAACATTTCATATACAAATGAAAACTACTAACTGACAAATTATTAACACAGGGATATCGAAAATCGCGTTTGATGTCAACGTTCCGCAAATTTTACGATCTGTATAATAGTCTCATTTGCGATTACTCTGTTTCACTGGGATGGCGGTTCCAAGTGTCTGTACCAATTGTGACGAGGATTCGTTCCTCACGTATTTCATTTGAACTTAACTGTTGACTCACGATGTGAGTAACCGGTAGACAGGGGATGCTTACTCCTCCGTGGCACCTGATCCCACCTCTTGGTTTCTAGAGGTCCGTGTTTGTCCATTTTGCCGGATTTGTATATGCATCCTGGTCACCCTAAAGATTTCTACTTTGGTATCTGAGATGTTTTATATTTAAAATGCTCATCATTGTTATTTTGAATGTTATGCATAACTGAAAATGAATTTTAATTGCATCAAAGAATTCAGGGGGAAATTTTCCCATGACTAATAATGTTAGATTTCTTTCAAATTTCAAGAAAAAATACGTGGATGTAAATTCAGTACATTGAACAGCCATAATACTGTCAATATAAACTGTTTTCAAACCACATGGTTTGAAAATATAGAAATCCCTCAATATGATTTTGTCATAATATCCAATGGATGCGATGCAATTGAATTTATATATAGGATAAACACATATTTTAGAATAGAAGGATTTGATTTAATATTTTTTCACAGGTATAATACATGTATGAATAGGCCTAAATTGCCACACACTTAATTCCTGCAGACTGATATAAGGGATCATCTCACAAGTGCAAGTCAACATGAGTTTCATGTTAACATTATATGTTTGTTTTTATATTGTTTTACATCCAGCATGCCAAGGCATTTACTTATAAGATGAAATTATTTCAGTAATATAGTTTTGTATTATATTAAAAATGATGTTGACTCTATAATTCTGATTATTCGGTGAATATAAATAATTTAATTATGATACAGTCCCATGTCAGTCTACACTGTCATGTATCCCAGGGTTTCTGATTTACATATGACCTACTTATGCATAAATCAGAAAGATTTATGGGTGCTAATTTATCCACTGTGAATTTCCGCTCAAAAACATTTACAAAATTTTGTATTTGCAGTAAATGGGTAACTTTTTTGTTAGCAAACCAAAACTTTGTCGGTGTGTGTTAAATTAATAAAATCAATAGTAATTGCCCCTATGTGCTTAATTGATATTTTAGTGCCATTGACTGTTTCATTTAAAATGAAAGGATTTTATATCGTCAACATAATGTTGCCAGTTGTCATTATGGTCGTTCTTAATATACTTGTGTTTATTCTTCCCGAGGAATGCGGAGATAGATTATCCTATGCCATCACTGTTCTCTTAGCTGTTGATGTCTTTAAAACAATGGTCGGGGAATATCTCCCGAGAAGTTCCAAGCCCGTGAGCCTACTGTCATACTTCCTAGCAGCGACATTGTTCATGAGGTCTGTTAACTCCTTGATAACAATTGTGGTACTGAACATATACTACAAACCCAAGGACAAATCAAAAAGAAAGGCTGTCTAAAATCATTCCAGTTCAGTGAACAACGGTATTCCTGGGTGTTCTAGCACAAATGTTAAGACGTCTTTCAAAACATAAAACAGTCTAAATTAACTTTAACTCTTCCAGTAGTTCTAAATCATCTACAGTCCCCACCCTTGATGTAATGACTCAATGAACATCTTCTAATATAAAACACCTCAGATACCAAAGTATAAATCCACAGATTGTCCAGCACACAGATACAAATCCCGCAAATATGGACAAACACGGACCTCTGGAAACCAAGAGGTGGGACTAGTTGCCATGGAGGAGTAAGCATCCCCTGTCGACCAGTCACACTCGCCATGAGTCCACAGAAAAGTCCAAATTAAATACGTGATAAACAAATCCTCGTTATAATTGGTACAGACGTCTTAACATCCGCCAACGAAAAGGCAACTCAACATTTCACCCAGTGAAACAGTAATCGCAAACAAGACTATTATATCGACCGTATAATTTGCGGAAACGTTGACATCAAACGATATCCCTGTGTCAATAATTTGTCAGTTAGTAGTTTACATCTGTATAGGAAATGTCCATATACAAGTCAACATCCTCTTGCACTGCGACAATCGCTTTGCACAAGCAATGTGTTATGTCCTTTTAAAAACTTCATAGATCTTGATATCCTCAACAATCCTGGGGAACGTGAAATTTTGCCCGCCGTAGAAATGCTACCCAGGGTCTCTTTTGTACGATGGAAAACTTACCCTGGGTCATTTTTCTTCTATAGAAATATTACCCAGGTAGCCGTAGAAAAATGACACACTTCAACATTTCTGTAAATCGTCCCGTGAAAAGGTGCCCCCCCCCCTAGAAAAATTACCCCTTCTGTATTTGAAGGAAAATAAATATCTACATGGATAGCATGCATAAATTAGGCTTAATCATCATCTGGACAGCTAAAGACCTGCTTAGGCCTTCAAACGGCAAAAAAACACCAAAACTTGATACACATCAAAATATCGTCTTTTTATGAACCAGTGTTCAGATGTCTTTCAAATTCTGTATGCATGATTGTGAAGCAAATATCTTCAAAGTTTGCAAATTAAAACAAAATACAAGATTTTTCTCTGTCTTGCGTCCGCGGACGGATTTGTTTTGATGTCATAAAACAGAAAAGACAAATATAGAACATATGAATAGTTAAACATGAACATATATTTTCATCAATGTGAAAACTATCATTTTATAAGTTATTTATAGGCTAGTATAGGTTATTTATAGGCTACTCACTGACAGATGTTTACACAAGGCTATCGAGAACCGCGTTTGATGTATTTTACGGTCGGTATAGTGGTCTTGTTTGCAATTGCACTTTTTCGCTGAGTTGGATGTTGGGTTGCCTGTTAGGTGGCAGTTGTTGCGGCGTCTGTGCCGGTTGTGGCGAGAGTTCGTTCCTCGCGTGTTTCGTTTTGGTTTGGCTGTGGACTCGCGGTGGGTGTGGCCGGTAGTCGAGGAGTGCTGGTTCCTCCATGGCGCGAGGTCTCGCCTATTGGTTTCGAGAGGTCCGTGTTTGTCCATTCTTTGACGGATATGTGCCTGTATCCTGGACATCCTATGGATTTATAATTTGGTATCTGAGATTTTTTTTATTTGTGCTAAGGATATGCTTTTCATAAATTTCATTCGATCTGTTTTTCTCTTGTTAACGCATCTTTAAAATTTATAAATGAATATTAAATTGCATTTGTTTTCCTAAAATGTTTTGTGCTTTTTCTGGCTTTTTTTCTGATAGATTTTTGGTTTGAGGGTAGACGCTAAACATAAAAAGTAGAATATCCCAATTTTCTGGCAACTTTCTCACATCCGACGTAGAAAACTCTTATGACAATTTATTGATATAATAAAACCCGGAAACCGGTCATACAGGTATGGATCAATTTTCTACAAGTGTCAGGGTATGATTTCTACATAGAATATTGTTCCCGAATAGTGTTTCTATGTGGGTTACTTTTCTACATTACACCTGCATCGGGAGGGAGGGGTGAAAATGTATTGCTAGAAATCAGGGCGACCTCTAGTTTCCGAGATCGAGTCTTGCTCCCGGAAAAAGAAGTTTAAAGTACTTTTTAGTGTATTTAGCCTTGCTTTTGTTACGAACATGATCAAAGTTATTGTTGAGAGGATCAAAACTCTTTCCAACTATATCATCGTCACTGCCATCATCAGACGCATGTTTTGTTTTACTTTGATACTAGCAGCTAAGAGCCAGATTCGTCATATTCAAAACTGACAGAACCAGCTTCCATTTGATACGGATCTGTCGATGTTCAGCAGACTGTATGATCGGTATAGTGGTCTTCTTTGCTGTTACCATGTTTCAATAAACGAAATATTGACGACTGTTCCAATTGTGACGAGAATAAATTAGTCACTTATTTTATTTGAATTTAATTATGGACTCGTGACCAGTCACGAGAAGAAGCTTACGCACCTGATCCCACAACTGGATTTCCAGATTCTCGTGTCTGTTCAATGTTCACCACATTTGTCTATATCTACTGGACATTTTAATACTTTTGTATCTGTGATATTGTTATCGTTATACTGAACATATTAATTTTGTAATGTTATTCGTATGGCTCTTAGAATTGCGTGAAACATTTATTTAGTTGTCTGATTTGTTTCATTTGTTTACATACTTGAAAATCTATATCATTAGTGAGTTTTCAATAAAGGATTGATTTCCAATTGTGCTATATATTGAGCGTGTTGGAAATACTTTACCCGTACGAAAAATATGCATGCACATTATTACGTTTATATGTCTTTCAACAGTTTCGTTTATGCCTCTGTTTTAATCTACATGCAAAGTTCAGGATTAACAGGCCCATAATTTAAATTAAATACAATGGGAATACAATGGGAATGAATAAATGGAGTGGGGGAAAATTGACGCATTAAAGATGACAAACACCCGAAAAGTACTACCACAAAGGTTCATTGAAAAAATAAGAAACATAGCAATGGTATTGCTACCATTTTATTTATATTGAAATTTTAGTTCCATTACGTCACTATAATTATGATGCAAGATATGCAGTCAATAACGGTAGTAAAAAAGATTAGAAAACAAGAAACAATACAAGATTTCATACAATTAATGATAAATAGTAGAAATGAAACATAGACGAATCGCATCGTGTGGGGGTGACAATACATAAGATCAATAGTAATTTATATGCTTACGTTTCAATGCCTGTTACAATTGAAATACAAAACAATAAGTGATTGGTCTATTTATGGGAATGTAATGCGCGGAGTAATTTTAAATATGTCCTTTCACTTTTTCCGGTTGCTATAAGACAGAAAGATAGACACAATGAAAGGAAATAGAAACAACGAGCATGACAAATAGTACGATGTAAAGGATTAGGAACTATTTTTCAGAATAACGTTGGTAACAGTGTATGCTACAAGGTCAAAATGGTTTCCAAAATAATTACTTTTGTTGGAATAATATTAATGACAAATGTGTCGTGTGTGCATACTGGATATATTAGTGATGTAGAATCTCTGTATACTAAGCTACTCTCTGGTTACAACAAAAATGTCCGTCCTATACATAATACGAGTACACCAATATTCGTTAATCTTACCTTCAGTATTTTAAATATAAAGGAATTCGACGAGGTAAACGGAAAATTTTCAGTGGGTGCATTTTTCACAGTAGCATGGATTGATATGCGTATGACGTGGGATCCTTTGGCATACAACTCTACATTCAAAACGGAGATTCCTCAGACCGAAGTCTGGATTCCTCGGATTATAGTTGCAAACCCTTATGACAAAGTGGGCTGTCTGGGAAGGGATTTTATGACAGTTCAGTATCATTACAATGGTCTCGCGGTATGGTTGCCGGGTGATATCATTTCTTGCACGTGCGCTGTAGACGTCACTTATTTTCCGTTTGATAAACAAACCTGCGTCATTTGGTTGATATATTGGGGACTTACTCAAGATCAAGTTACTCTCCTGGCACCCAAATCGGGGATAGGTTTAACGTTTTACATGGAACACGGAACATGGGAACTCTTGTATAGCGAAACAAGGTCGGAAACTATCGATCAATTTTCTTTCATGAAGGTGTATATCAATATGAAACGTAGACCAGCATTTTACATTGTTAACGTAATGATGCCGATTATCTTTATGATCATTCTTAACATATTTGTGTTTATTCTTCCCGTGGAATGTGGCGAAAGATTATCCTATGCCATCACTGTCCTCTTAGCTCTTGCGGTCTTTCTAACACTGATCGGAGACAGTCTCCCGAAAACTTCCGAGCCCATGTCCCTGCTGTCATACTTTCTTTTGGCGGCATTGATCACGAGTTCTGTTATCTGCGTGTTTACAATCGTGAATCTGAACATTTACTACAACCCCCAGGACAAATCCATACCACAATGGATCGCCAAGCTGGTTGTTAGATTAAACATTAGCGAACGAAAAGGAGGGTCGACTAAAGTTATTCCTGTTCATGAAATAGCTACGGGACACGAGAAGACATGTATTGAAGACGAGGAAAACGTCTTTGATGGAGAACATGCATCACAAGTAACTTGGTTGGATGTTTCAAATCTTCTCGACAAAGTGATGATTATATTCAGTATTTTTGCAATAAGCATATTATCCGCTGTATTTTTCGGGATGAGTGCGTGAACGACTACTGTTAGACGCAGACCAACCTCAGCGACTCACTGATTTAAAAGACTACTTGCCTTATGTGACTTAACTGTATGCCTCCCAAAGTGTATTTTCCTATTCAAATCACCTGAATTAAGAGACCACCTGTCATATGCGACCATTTTTGCCTCTTCCCTTGGACAGTCTCTTAAAACAGGTTTGAGTGTATACAGTTTACATTTGTATACAAAAAGCACCTGAAATTTTTGTTTGTAGGGGAATGGGCCTGGTGATCTAATTGGTCATTAGTTTAAACATATTTTATTCAATTTAGAAATTTGTATATAACTACATAAATTGACAGTACATAAAGGTATTAGGGATTTGAAAAAAAGCGTAATGCTTATGTAAATTCATCTCCCTAGATACAAATAATTTAGTCGGAGATATATTAAGTATTTGCCCGGTAGACTATACATATATAAATTGATGTTTGGATATACAGCAGAAAATAACGAAAAACTAGAGTAATACAATGAGTAATACAATGAGAGTTGCGTCAATTCAAGCTTAATTCAATGCTTAATTTTGATACCAACATTATTATAAAAACAGGAATATAACATACGAATATATGAATTCACACTATTCTCTAGATGATAATGCAGTTTGTAGTACTTAGAAAAACCAACATATGTTCACTATAATATACATTGAATATAACGTACCGTAAAGTAAGGAGTCGAATTGATATGGAATAATTCAATATTATTCGTCCATGAATGCATTGCACATAAGAAATGTTTAAATTCAAGTAAAACGTTTTGTTTGCACAATAAATTTCTGTACATTTGTTAATATATTTTCATTAAAGTCGTTGTTTTTGTTTACCATATAGTAAAATCTTTATTGTAAATGGGAAGTTGAGTGCATTTCTTAATTCAATTCTCAGGTTAAGGTAAAGTGGACAAGAGAGAAGAAAATGCTCGGTTGTTTCGATTTCTCCACAGGCGCAGTATGGGGATTCTTCAATATTTTTTCATATAAAGATGGTGATTTAAAGAACTACATGACATGCGAAGCCTTGCATGTAATATTTGTCCTTTTCTGGTCCCTACATTATAGTAGAGTGGAGGCTTATCAATATTGTAAAAATTAGAAATGTTATTTTTAAACGAACATAATGAAATAGATTTTCTAATTTCGAGAGGGAGATTATTCCATAGAGTTGTTGTTGAGGGATGAAGCTATGTAAATGTTGGGATGTTCTGCAATGGGGGACGACAAAGTTGTCAGCGTGTCTCATTGGGTAAGAGTGTTGCTGTTCATATTGAAGAGGTAATAGTTCTCGCATGTAATCTGGAGTTAATAAGTTTACAATTTTATAATATTGAATGAGTTTTTCCCTACGTGTACATAGTTTTTCCCACCCACATTCTCTATAAAGAGCTTCAAGGCCAACTAATTTTGTAGCACCTGTAACAATTCTGGCAGCTTCTATATTAATTTTTTTCCAACTGATCTTTACAATATTCCGGACAGTTATCAAATAGTATATCCCCATATTCCAATATGGGACGTATAAACGTGAAATACATACATTGTAGTGTTTGGCGATCAAGGTCAAATTTTTAATTTTCGAAGAAGATTTAATTTTATATTTGCCTTTTCTATGATATAATTTATGTGATCCCCCCCAATGGCATTTATCATTAAAAATTATCCCTAAGTGTTTGTGTTCGGATACTTCTGCTACTGGTGTGTTATTAAAGAAGAGTGTAGGGTGAATTTTTGTGTTTCTAGAAATCAGTAAGCACTCAGTTTTACGCGGATTAAAATTAACCAACCATTGTTTGGACCATTTATTTACTTTTTCTAGGTTAGTATTCAGCTCTCGAGCTGCTGCTTCAGGGTTGTCAATTACAATAGATAAAGAAGTATCGTCAGCGAAGAGCTTAATAGTACATCCAATGTTTGAAACAATATCGTTTATGAAAATCAAAAAGAATAGTGGACCAAGGATTGACCCCTGTGGCACTCCAGCACAAACTCTACGCAGTGTAGATTTCTTTCCATTGAGAACAACTCTCTGTTTTCTGTTTAGGAGATAGCTTTTTACCCATGTTAAAAGATCACCTTTAATCCCTATTTTTTCTATTTTATAAAGTAGCCCCTTATGCCAAACCCTGTCAAATGCCTAACTAATGTCAAAGAAGACTCTTATATCTTTCCCTTCATCTAACGCTTTAGAAAAATCATGTGATATGTATAAGAGTTGATTTATTGTGGAGTCACCTTCCCGAAAACCTGACTGATGTTGAGACAACAAATTATTTTCGTGTATAAAATTATGCACGTATTTTTGTATACATTTTTAAAAAATTTTCCTTGCAACTGAAAGTAGTGAAATGGGTCTATAATTATTTATTTTGGGGGGATCACCTTTTTTAATACAGGTACAACATTTGCAATTTTCCATTCCGAGGGATATGTTTTTTTTTTATAGTGACAAGTTGAATAATGTACATAGAGGAATAGTTAATTCGTCAGAAGCCTCTTTGAGTAACCTAGGGCTTAAGAGATCATGCCCTACAGCTTTAGAAGTGTCTAGTAGTTTTAAGAAGTCGTTTATATCTTTGTTTAAAATAACAATATGGTTTAGAACAGCTTGTTCAACATGATCAGCATCATTTATAGACGGTAGACTAGAGTTTGTTTCATCAATTTTAGATTGTGATACAAAGAAAAAAATTAACATTTCAGCCTTTTCAAAGTCATCTGTAACTACAGTGTTGTCTTCTGTTATTAAAGTACTTGTTAGAAAATTTTGAAACTTGTTTTATTAATTTCCACCAATCTTTACTTGAAAATTTGTTTTCTTTAATTTTATTACACAATTTATCATGGTAGTTTTTCCTGGCACATCGCAGTAAATTCACAACCCTGTTTCTTAAAACTTTAAATTTTGACCATAAATATTCAGAATTATTTAGTTTAGCCTTTTTCCTTGTCCGGTCCCTTTTACGCATAATTTGTTTAATCTCTTTAGTAATCCAGGACAAGTCGTTATTTCTTACAGTTATTATTGTATTTGGTATATATTCTTTTGCGATTTCAAGGACTTTAGACGTAAATTTTTCGACATTGTCATCAATATTGTCTGATGGGTTAATTATTAAGGGCCAGTTTACCTCAGCTAATTTATTTCTATAACCATTAAAGTTTCCTTTATCGTATAACCACATACGCCTTTTGTATGAACTAGTTTTGTATTTATTATAGTTCAGTAATGTAACAATAAGACAATGGTAACGTATGTTAACATCTAAAAAGTGTTCGATAACGCTGGCTTGTAAGATAATATTTTGATTATTCGTTATCAATAAGTCAATTAAGCTGGAGGAAGTTTCTGTAAAACAAGTCGGATCACTAATATATTGGTGTAGGTTGAACATATTACAAATATATTCTATTCTAGTGAGCCTGTCGTTTGGTAAATGAATTTGATTTTCGTTAAAGTCGCCCGTGATTAAAATGTTATCCCAACCAGTATCAATTGCTAGTGCGAAGGAGTGTTCAATTAATTCCTATGTATTAATATTACTGTTTGGAGGTCTATAAAATGTTCCTATCAAATATTTATCATTTTTGTTGATAACTTCAATCCAAACACATTCGAGTCCCTTAGGTTCAAGATCAATTCTACGCTTTGAAATGACATAATATTTACAATAAACAATAACCTCTCCGCCAATTCTGTTGTTATTTCTATCATTTCTGTGGGGTAGCCCGAACCCGTCTAACATTATTTCAGTATTTGGGATACTTTGTTTTAACCAACTTTCAGTATGACATATGATATCAAAGTCCTGTAGGTTACCATTTACAATATCAAGTTTTGGTTTTAGACTTTGGATGTTTATATGTATAAGCGAAATAAAATTATTAAAATACGAGTTTGAACAATTTCCATTGTAACAGGTATCGTGACTTGAGACAGTACTATCATTCAGGATTTCAGGACCGGGGTTGACCTCTATATCGCCACCCAGTAATAGAATTAGATATATCATACAAAGAAATATTATATTCGAAATTATGTTAAGTATGTGGGTTATATCAGCGTACATGGAGGACTTACAATAAAAAGATCTATTGTTAAATGGACCTATCCTGGGTCTGTATTCAGTGATTGTCAAGTTCATTATGTTAAAGTGCTATCCTTGATATCAAACGATATGGAGTATGGATATGGAGTCAGGACATGAGCGTACATACAAAGGGCTACAATATATTCACTAATGACTACCATTATAATACACGTGCATAATCGGGTATATGTATAGTGTTGTAAGATAATTAACTCAACTCTCGAAAACCAACAAACAATGAACAAAACGTATTTACAAAAAGTTGACATTTGAAAAAGCATCAAATAAACACATAAACAAAAAAACCCTAAAGTGGAAAATACTAACAATGATAATAATGATAGGCGGATCATATGTATTAGTAACAAAGAAATAATAATAGGCGTGTTCTCGTAAAATGAGATGGCACATATATGATTCTACTAGTGATCATAACAAAGAAATTAGTATTACAGGTAGCTAAAAGGATTTCGGTTTCAAACTGGAAATATTGGGAATAAGAGATGGGGTGTTGACAGCAAATTTTATAAGCACGACTGGTGTGTCACGGGTCTATAGGCCCATATGCCGAGGAGTAGACTAGGCTTCATTGGAATAATATTAACAAATTCAAATAATTCAAACTGTATACATATACACAGTTATTATAATGTAAAGACAATGTTATATCTATGTATCTTTGCTTGTCTGTGGTCGCCAGCATGTAAAAGATAAAGATGGATGGGAAATATATTAACGACAGTCGGATACAGGTATGACATTTTGTAGATAATACGAATAATTATAATAAATACAGACGAAGGAGTCAATGAGACACAACCTAGGCAGACTAGGTTAAATTAACACGTGACAGGGGTCATGTGTGAAAAAAAAACAGAAAGTCATTCATGACCAATCAGATTTTCCAGTGATTATGTAAACAAAGCAGAGCACGTGTTAAGTTTATTCACTAAATATTTACTTCGCCAGCAAGCATTTTTTTAACTGAATCAGATCGTCAAGACATGTTATTTGGTGTTTCTTTTCCCGACGGTCGATCACAAATATTTTTCCGTCCCAGATAAATGTGGATTTAGCAAGCTGATATTTTACAAGTTGTCTTGATTCGTATGCTAGTTTACTGCGGGCTTTAATCAGCTCCTGGATGACAGACCAGCCTTTCATGTTGTCGATTTTTGATAGGTTTTTGCTGCCTTTGATGAGACGATGTTTAAGGTGATAGTTTGAGATGCGGGCGATTATGGGTCTTGGTTTCGATGGGTCTGCTTTCCCTACGCGGTGAGATACGACTAGCTCCGATTTCTGTAGTGGCACATCAAGTTTGGAGGCTATGTCTAGAATAACGGAGTCGGTATCTGTATGTTCCTCTGGAACACCGAAGACTCTTATACAGTTTCGTCGGATGTACATTTCCAACTCGTCTAGTTTCCGATGGAGGCGTTTATTTTCGTCAGACAAACGTTGTACACAGTCTATTAGAGGGGCCATTTTTTTGTCCACAATTTGGTCGAGTTCACCCACTAACAAGTTCTTAACTGCAAGTGCAATCCTATTAATATCATTGTCAGATATGCCTGTTATCGGGGTGGCGACCATAGGCGGGTACTGGTAAGCAGATTGGAAAAAGTTGGTACCATGGACGTTGCTCTGACTTGGGTTAACGGATCCCATATCAGCAATGGTTGTGCGTTGTTGTTGAGAAATAGTATGCTCACTGAAACTAGCATCCATTATTGTTGTGTGTTTCTTCTTGTTTAATTGTATTATAGATGGAGATAGTTCGCTTGATGAGGAGGAGGATGACGATGTATACTTCCGTTTAGAAACTGGGGTTTCGGTCATAGTAGGTCTATATCAGAAACGACCAAATTCCTCGTGATTTGCGTGAGCCAGTTGAAAACAATTCAGTGTGGTCAGTTTAGGTAAAAATATAAAAACTGCCTTACCGCTATGAGAATGAAATTTAAAGTATCCAATTTACAGAGAAAATTCCTTAGTCCGCCGTTTTGAATTCATTAAAATCCACTTAGAGGTTTTTGAAAAGCGTTTTTCAGAAGTTTTTCACATTGTTTCCACAGCACTTAAATTATCTGACCGACTACTTGACGCATGCGCATAACATTAATTGGTCATTAAATGAACGAAAACAAAGGTTTGCCATTTGTAGTTGAATTACGGTGTTTCGAAGAATTTGAGAGAGAGAGAGGGGGGTTGCAACTCCTAGGCGTTTAGAAAAAAAGTAGCTTAGGTTGTCACTGATTAAAAATTTGGTCAATTGGATTTGAGTACCAAGTGAAAATATTTGCTGGTCACGGTTTGTCCATATTTATTTCAACTTAAGTTTCGAATATTTTAGCGCACTGCTTGAGAAATACTATCTAATGCAAACATCGATGATTAAGATTATATAATAAGTTCTTGGTTTGTCTTTCTGCTTGGTGTCAATAAAGGTTGAAAAGTTGAGTCAATTATTATAACGATCACGCTGCTATTTTATTTTCGTTATACCTTAATGAGATGACGACAGAATTCTTTGAAATTCAGATCTAACACTAACTGATGATAGTTTCAACAGGCTTGACCTTTTCACTGAACTCGATATACGTCCGTGTAACATTTGCATTGGGTGTGGTATGTTAACATGTGACTCTTTCCGTACACCTGGTGTCATCCCGAACAACTCGCAATTGTTCTTCATGATGAGACCATTTGTATATCCAATGTTTCCTATTCTAATGGACTTGGAATTTCGATTAGCCACAAGTACTTAATTATTGTTACCATAAAGCTGACCTAGGATCGTAAAAAGCTTTTGAACTTTGAATAAAAATATGTGTGTTGAAAAAAAATGTTTTGAAACATTCCCACTTCATCTCCCCATACAGCAGACATTTTTGTAATTGTTTCTTCGGAAAATCAAGTCCCACAACAGGTATAAAAGGCGGATTAGTTATATTGGTCGTCATTGTATATCTGTACTCGCAACGTGAAACGTGCGAAGTCCCAGAGGCTGAATAAAACTCGCGGACTTAGTCTTACCTTTCTTACTTTTCAACGAAAATAAACATCTGTGCCTCGAGTGAACTTTTCTGCAACGTACAATCAGCAACAAACAGAGAATGAATATTTCATCCATAATAAATCCAAAATTTATTCCATAACACTAAATATAAAGCACCTTCCAAAACAAAAACAAAGCGATATGCTTCCTACTGTCATTCGGCCACTGAGCAATGATTCAACTTCCGGTTTTCGAAACACTTCTCTGTTTGCCGAACAATGGCTCAATGACAGTAGGAATCGGACCGCTTTGTTTTTGTTTGGAAGGTGCTTAATATTTAGTGCAATGGAATAAATTTGGGATTTATTATGGATGAAATGTTCATTTTCTGTTTGTTGCTGTTCGTACGTTGCAGAAATTAAAAATCCACTTTAGGCACTGATAGTTTTTGTTGAAAAGTACAGATAAGACTAAGGTCTGTGAGTTTTATTCAGCCTCTGGGACTTCGCATGTTTCACGTTGCGAGTACAGAAATACAATGACGACCGTTAAAACTAATCGGCCTTTTATACCTGCAGTGGGACTTGATTTTTCGGAGAAACAAATACAAAACTGTCTGCTGTATGGGGAGATGAAGTGTTTCAAAACACTTTTTTCAAAACATTTTTTTTTTTATCAAAAGTCCAAAAGCTTTTTATGATCCTAGTTCAGCTATAAGGATATATCTGTGACGTTTTCAATGTAAGCAAACGATACGTTTTTATTTTCTTACTCTGTAAAAGGTTTGCAAAATATGTTTAATGTTTTAAAAAATTGCTGTGATAGATATGTCAATACACACAAAATATAAATTATGTTTTGTTTCTAGAAAAGTTGGTAAAATGGATAAAAACGACAGATGAATATACAAAGTTGAAAACGTAGAAATAGTATAAACATTCTGTCATTGATTCTGATAATAAATAAAAATGGAACATTTTTTACATATATTATAAACATAATACCAAAGTTATGATGTTCAAGACGATCGTTTCTGTCAATTACACAAAACCACTGGTGACACAAGCCATGAACGCATTGTTTCACTGCGAAAAGTTTTCACGAAATACCAATTTGATGTCGAAACAAAATCGTCAATATTTGATTCGTTTATTTCTAGTATCCTTAATTATAGTTGTGAAACACGGGGTTCTAACTCTATTAAAGATATCGAAAAAATACAAATTTATTTAAAAAAAGAGTTATTGGTGCGCCAGGAAGGGTAACAAATGCTGTTTTATACTCTGAGTTGGGTTGTTGTTTAAATGGTGATTGTTGTTCCAAGGAGGGTACCAAATGCTGTTTTATACCCCAAGTTCCAAGAAAGTTAACAAATGCTGTTTTATACTCTGAGTCGGGTTGTTAAAAGAGTTATTGTTGTTCCAAGAAGGGTACCAAATGCTGTTTTATACTTTGAGTTGGGTTGTTGTTTAAATGGTGATTGTTGTTTCAAGGAGGGTACCAAATGCTGTTTTATACCCCAAGTTCCAAGAAAGTTGACAAATGCTGTTTTATACTCTGAGTCGGGTTGTTAAAAGAGTTATTGTTGTTCCAAGAAGGGTACCAAATGCTGTTTTATACTCTGAGTTGGGTTGTATAAAGAATGTTTGGTGCTCCAGGAAGATTAAAAAATGCTATTTTGTACTCTGTGTTGGGTTGTTAAAAGGGTGATTGTTGTTTGCAAGAAGGGAAACAAATGCTGTTTTATACTCCCGAGTTAGGTTGTTAAAAGAGTAACTGTTGTTCCAAGAACGGTATCAAATGCTGTTTTATACGCTGAGTTGGGTTGTTAAAAGAGTTATTGGTGCTTCAAGAAAGTTAACAAATGCTGTTTTATACGTCGAGTTGGGTTGTTAAATGAGTAATTGGTGCTCCAGGAAATTTTAAAATGCTGTTTTATACTATGCTGGGTTGTTAAAAGAGTTATTGTACGCCATAAAGGGTAACAAATGCTGTTTTGTACTCTGTTGGCTCGTAAACAGAATTTGTTAAGTCAAGAAAGAGTGACAAATATTGTTTTTACACCCTGGGTTGGTTTGTTAAACGAATGATTGGTGCTCCAGGAAGGTTAACAAATGCTGTTTCATACTCTGTGGTGTGTTGTTAAAAGAGTGATTGGTGCTCCAGGAATGTTAACAAATGCTGTTTCATACTCAATGGTGTGTTGTTAAAAGAGTGATTGGTGCTCCAGGAATGTTAACAAATGCTGTTTCATACTCAATGGTGTGTTGTTAAAAGAGTGATTGGTGCTCCAGGAATGTTAACAAATGTTGGTTTATACTCTGTGGTGGGTTGTTAAAAGAATGATTGGTGCGCCAGGAAGCGTAAAAATGCTGTCGTACATGTATACCCTGTCTTGGGTGACGAAACGGGTTATTTTGGTGCGACAATAAGGGTATCAAATGCTGTTGGGTTTGCTTATTTTCTAGAAATGTTTGCCAGTTTACGTCCGGAAGGTCGGTGGTCTCTTCCCAGGTAAAATCGGGTTTTCTCTCCCGTTATTAAAAACTGGCAACCACCATATAATTGAAAAATTGTTAAGTGTGACGTAAAAGGGGGAAAATGTATAAAATAAAATAACTAATTAAAATAATTACGAAGTGAAAACTGTATTTCATAAACCATCAATAAAGAACATCGATGTAATTACAATATGTACACATAGAAACCCGTCAAAACGCATAAATTTAGACAATCCTTCCATGGCGTAGAAACTGGGAGGCACAAAAACATACATAAATCTAATAGAATATATACGTTATATATATATATATATATATATATATATATATATATATATATATATATATATATATATATATCATATGATATGCAGCTTCATATCATATTGCCTAAATATTTTATATGTTACGTGTGTATAACATGGCCTAGCGGCGATTTGATTGGCTAATGTGCAGAAAACTGAAGTATCTTAATTAATATACTACGTCCGCAGTACTCGCTGAAAGGCTCGCAAAATTGAAATTTCAAAACTCGTATTATAAATGTGATATGAATGGAAAATCGTGACAGATCATATCTTATTACATGTATCTATGTTATTGGTGTTTGTTATTTGTCGAATACATGTGTATCAACATAGGCGAAGTGCTCAAAACAGCATTTTCTCATTAGAACATTACATTTACAATGCAATTGATTGGATATTATCCATACTAAGTGCTATTTTGAAACTAACAATGAAATGCAATTACAATTTTTTTCTTTTTTTTAATATTGCACAGACAAAATAATTCATTTTCTTGAAAAGCGTTTACAAATCAATTTTCGCAATTGTAGATTATTAGTTAAGTAGACCTAGTTATTGTTGATCAATGTAAACTACGGTTTGTATTTGTCATATAGAAAGTTTAAGTAAACAAATGTTTAAACGATTTGATACAACATATTTATAACATGTAACTGAATCTCAACAATTAGTGTGACCTTAAATGAACTTAATTAGTCGATATTTTCACAAATGGAAAGTCCATAACATGTTTTTTTCATGTTATTTTAATTCATTTATTATTTCATAGCATTTTTTTTTTCTTATTATTATTATTTTTTTCTTAATTTGGTCAATCTAACTGACAGTGTGGAGCAAAAACGGAACAGACATATCAGTTTGATAACATTTATTTTTTAAACTCTGTAGTTCTATATTCCGCCACAAATCTATCACAATATTGGGCCTTTGTTTGCGTTTTAACATAAGTCAAATTCAGCATTATTACGCCTTTTGATTATGTTTACTCTAATAAATTTCCCCAAAATACCCCACAGTACATGAAACTTTGAGGGGTTTTTTTTTACCCTACTCTCTAAAAGTTATCTGGAAACCTGGGAATTCAAATGTTTTTGCGAGATACACTGGAACCCTGTTCTTGTGGTGGGAATGTATGCTATATTTTTTAAATGGGCGGTACTGAAAGGTTAATTTTTCGGGATAACTAAATCAATTATTCCTTCAGCTTTGAGTAAATACACCAGCTCAACCGCTCAGTTTCGAGTTATAGGGCATTATGTAAAAGAGGCCATTTTCAAGTCTTTAGACGCCAACTCAAACCTGTTTACCAACCCTATCGCATTGTAGAGTAACTTGTTTATTTATCACTGCTTTGTAAGTCAATGATATTTAGAAATATATGTATATATCTGCAGTTGATTCCACAATCTATTGATCCTATATACATATGTATTTATCTTAATTAATATCATATGCACGTATATGTCTCTGATTAGGTTGAAATTCTGCAAAAAAAAAATAGAAACCAAACAAATTTAAAATCTAGGCAGAATTTCGGCCTAGTCTCTGATAACATCAGAACGCTTTCTATATCGCTTCTGATATCAAGATCAATGTTCCGGCTGATTTTTTATTTCTGCCACTAATGGCAAGCCCACCACAGTGTGAAATTTATTCCCAATATCTTAATAAATAATATAAACATAATACCAAAGTTATAATGCTCAAGACGATATCGTTTCTGTCAATGAGACTTCATCAGTTGAGCTCCAATTTGAAAAGCATGTGTATTTTCTACAGATAAAGTGGTATCAATTTCTATAAACGTATAGCCGAAATCCGTCTAAGAGTAACCACTGTAAAAAAAAATGACTATCTTAGTTTTAGAAAATTTTCGAATTTAAATGGTGTTAACAGTGCCAAATATTACTTTAGTATAAGATGAACAGCTGGTACCAAAATACCAGGTACTAGGTTTATGTATACCCTCGGGGACTCAAACGGTCCACCAGCAGTGGCAACGACGTAGTGGTTATAAATAATATAAACATAATACCAAAGTTATAATGCTCAAGACGATATCGTTTCTGTCAATGAGACTTCATCAGTTGAGCTCCAATTTGAAAAGCATGTGTATTTTCTAAAGATAAAGTGGTATCATACAAGGCCAAATAATTTCTCTAAACGTATAGCCGAAATCCGTCTAAGAGTAACCACTGTAATCGGTATCTTTAATATGTAAAAATAGGGAATAAGCTGTGCGGGAATTTTTTTTACCTTTTTTATTATTATATTGACTGGTTTTTTTAAATTAAAAAAAAATACCGAAATATTAAAATTCACTCCCCCTTTCGTCACCTATATCCGAGTAGATACACGTACATTAACCATCACACTGAGTACCGGCGATGAACATAGCTGGCGCACGGTCGATATTAAAAAATGATTTATATATATGTAGAAAAATAGGTCATATTTGATCAAAATCATTAATAAATCATTTTTATCACTAAAAATACTTTTTTATACGAAAAATCTATTCATGTATAAGTTTTGTAGAGATGTATCACGTTTATTAAGCTTTTTATATCGCTGATATCAGAAAATGATGTTCTAATATTTAAAAATATCAATATATGAATCTTTAATATCAGAAAATGATTTTTTGATATCAGGAAATGGAGAATAAATTCCAAAACCACGTGTGACAGAACAGGACATATATAAAATAAAATGCACACGTAAATCTGAACCAACCACATACAGAGAAGTCGATAAGCTTGGTTTCTGATAAATTATGGTGTGTGTGCGCGTGCGTGCGTGTGTGTGTGTGTGTGACATTATCATTTTTACTATTGATTTCATATAAAGCCAAAAATTTTTAAAAATTTCAATAGAATTTTCACTGTTAAATAAATAATTGAGTACAGTTTTATATTTTGAATTCAATTTCAATTTTAAAATTAAAAGTTTAATTTTGCGATCAAGATTCCCTATTGTGATATTTAATTTTTAATGTGAAATTTTTGAAACTACAAATTTAAAAATTACATCCAAATAAGCAATGAAACTTGGCCGAAATATTCTATGTTTAACGGTAACAATTCTATTCAATACGCAATATTTTTATTGTTTAAGAAACCCACAATATACATAGGCGTCAGAACCGGGGGTCAAAGATAGACATAGGTGTTAAAAATTGGGGCTTAGCCCCCAGACGTTTCTGGCGTGTGTATGTGTTTTAAGTTGGTTTAGCCCCCCGCTTTCAATTTGCTTCCGACGCTGATGATATATATAAATAGGCGTCGGAAGCAAATTGAAAGTGGGGGGGGGGGGGGCTAAACCAACTTAAAACACACACACACGCCAGAAGTGGGGGGGCTAAACCAACTTAAAACACACACACGCCAGAAACGTCTTGGGGTTTAAGCCCCAATTTTCAACACCTATGCCTATCTTTGCAAAAAAAGTGGGGGGGGGGGGCTAAGACCCCCCTAGCCCCCCCGGCTCCGACGCCTATGATATATATATATATATATATATATATATATATATATATATATATATATATATAAATATATATATATATATATATATATATATATAAAATTTTGGTTTGATATGAAATATATAATAAAAGTTAATAACTTTTGGCAAGCGACTGTACTTATAGGCCTTGTTTAACTGTTCGGCTACATATATATCGCTGGTTCCATATTTTCCCCGAGATGGTAGTATTTTTTCTTCTTCTTCTTCTGTTTTATGATCTCAAAACCAATCCGTCCGCGGACGCTACTGCAGGAGACAGAGAAAAAAACTTGGAATGACCCAAAATACATATGATACGCTTCCGACTCAATTTTGTAACATAAACAGTTATGGTCACGTGACTTTGACCCAGTAATGAAATGAGTCATGTCACTTGGCGGTTTGTTTAAACGCGAATACACAACAAGAATGTCGTTCAAAAATTTACAGTTTCCGTGGAAGACTGGTAAACGTTATAACATTCTTAAAGGTAAAGAAAACATATATTTCAATACTCCAAATCCAAAACAACGGAAATGCGTGGATGATTCAAAGGAAGACTGCAGGAAAGGGGCTTCCAATCGTGACGAAGTTGAAACCGGGCGGTTGAGACGAAACACGAGTCTGACAAGATCGGTACGGGATGCGGTGGGAAACATCAGACAGGTTTGTATAAATTTATGTCCACTTGTAAGATTTATTTTGATTTATCGATCTATTGCCCGTAATTTAATAGCCTAATATTATTTATATAAAATCGATTTCAGAAATTGTCATCAAGTGTCAGGGAAGTAGGGGGTCAAGCTCAGGGGTCATTCACTCATTGTCTTGATTTTACGAAGCATGAGATTATGGTATCATTATGCTCTGTTATCTAGGCTACCTACATGGCTACAAATACAGACATGGCTGCTTAGCTTATACTTTTAATGTGAAATTAAACTATCCGAGAATCTGGTGTATGTTTATTTTTTTATTATGATTTTTATTGAATTTTGTCCACAGTATGATTAGGTCTAGCCAATTCAATTCATGTAATTTCTGCAAATCAGACAAGTCTCTCTCTCTCTCTCTCTCTCTCTCTCTCTCTCTCTCTCTCTCTCTCTCTCTCTCTCTCTCTCTCTCTCTCTCTCTCTCTCTCTCTCTCTCTCTCAAACATGAAAAAAACTTTTACAATAATGGATGATCATAAAAATGATAAATGAATGATTACATTTGAAATTGTAGATCTACTGGTAACTAATGCTCAGACTTTTTGTTTAGAAAGAATCATTGTTAAAATATTTTGGCATCTGAATTTTTTTAATGAAATTCTAGGCCAGCATTGTCATAAACTTTTAAATGTTGGCATGCTACCAAAAGGGATTGGTTGATTTGTGTGACAGTATTGCAATGTACATCTAAATGTATATGAGATACAATTCACATTCCGCAGAACAATGTCATGTGATTACTGAGCCAGGCTAAGGCATATGATGGAAATTAGAGTATTTAACATTTCTAAAATTTCTCATCTGTGAAATGTTAAAACTTAACATTGCAGCAGTGACATATAAAGTGATTTAAAAACATTTCTGATAATTAAGTTACAGCGAGCCAGCTGAGAAATCAGGATCAACATATTTTTCATATTATTAATTAATTATGCAGGCTTTGAGAAGTTTTCTAGCTGATTATTACCAGAATCCAATAATTAATGTGTCCACATTGTATCTATTTCAAGTATTTGATTTTAATATTATATGTACATGTTAATTGGAAAAGTGCCCTGGCTGAAATTCTTTCTTGATGAAATTCTGAAGTTCATGGAAGGAGACTTCATCAGCTTAGATATATATGTAGCTTGTTGGGGTTGATTACATGTAAATGCACATGGTAATTGTAAACAAACTTGTACATTGTACACATGTGTATGTTTCAGACCAGTAAGTTTACAAATCCAGTAGTTACCAAAAGAAAATACCATGTGGCATGATAGTTTTCCTGACTTGTTCCTTTTTTCAAATTCAATCTATAGTAATTAGTTACATCTCACAAACAGACAACATGGTTTACATTTTTTTTTGTATCCTGTCTAGAAGTAGAATAAAGCTTCAACGTTTACCCTTATTCTTATCACTTCTTTCTCATACATAAGAATTCTGTACAAGTTTACATTTAGGTTTTAAATCACAACCTACAGACTGATAAACTAGGATTATCTCGTCTGACTTGTCGACCGTGAAACATAATTATTCCATTATCACCTCTGATAATACCCTACAGGGATCTGATTTACTTTTGTCATTGTTAAGCCCCTCCAGGGGAGAACATTGGAACATTTAAGACTATTAATTTACTTGTCAATTACTGTAATCATACATAATATGTTTGTTTAATTTAAGTATTGGACTTTCTGTTATGTAATAGTATGACATCTCTGTTCTGATTGTTGCAAAAAACAAAACAAAAATGTACTACATTCAGTACATCTAAATGTTGTGTACATTTATCATACATGTGTTTTCTTACCTCCAAAATTTTGGGTCCAGGGTCAAGAAAAATTGGGAAAATATACATTTTTAGAAAAAATGAACAACTGAATTTAAGGCATTTGTTTGAAAATACTCTTTCAGTCTTTGTATCTATTTTGAAATTCCAAATTGGGAATTTTCATATATTTTTGGGGGAAATACAAACCATTTTTGCATTGGGAAGGGTCTTGTAACCGGACCCAAAACAGGCTTAGGAACATCCGTGTTATATATACATGTACATATATATATATATATGTGTGTGTGTGTGTGTGTGTGTGTGTGTGTGTGTGTGTGTGTGTGTGTGTACAATTAATGTCAGGCCTTTTTCTATAGTTTCCACAGGACTGAAATTCGGCTCCATTCCCAATGCAAAATGGTAAATGTATTTTTTTTCCAATTTGATGATAAAAAACTCAAATAAGTATTGAGGCCATGGCCATAATGAAAAAAAAAATATTGTATAATTTTGCAAATGATGAATTGTATGTAGGAAAAAGTCACAGGAAAAAAGCTATAAATTATGTAAGAAAAATTTGTGCACAAAAAAAAATCACAGTATTTTTACCCTGTGTTCCCTTTTTCATTTTTTTTTTCCAGTTTCACATATATTTTTTTTCATTTTTGTAAGAGACAACAGAATTGCATTTTGCCTAACTAGTCCATCTAGATCTGTCACTTATAAATAAAGGAATAAATTATCAAAATCTCATTCACACAAAGAAGCTAAAAAATCCAGATTGACAGAAACAAAAAAAATACCAGTATCGGACAGTTATCTGAATTTCATCAGACTACATTTTTTTGGTAAGACAAATTTTAAAAAGTATTAAATTCTGCATTATACAGCAAGTTGCTCCGTCTCCAAGTCAATCCGACCCCAGTCGATCCAGCCCCAGTGAATTTGGCCCCCGTATAACGCAACGTTATACTGTCATATTATGTATCTGATTTGTTTTCTCAATTATTTTTCACTTGTCAAAGTATTAAATTGACAAAATGTTTTTAGAGCAAAATCTCTATATTAGGCAGGGTCATACTACTAAAATACGCCAGCATCAAAATGTATAAGTCTACAAATATACAAGTCTTCGTATTACTTTGTAAACTACATTGATGGATAGATAAATGTTATTAGAACAACAATATGTATTTTGTTATTCAGATAATTCACAAAATAAGGGAGAAACATAAAAAATAAAATACACTGGCAGGTACGTCTAAAATCTGAGTCATCGAATTACTTTGAAAGTTACATGCTTGGATATATTGAAAATGTATAAATCTCATCCAGATATTCCCCAAACAAAGGATAGATATGCAGAATAAACTACGCATGCATTAAACTGAAATTTTTAACCAATTTTAAATATGAATAGCAATACTTTGTGGTATTTATTGAACTGATTTTTTTTCGATACCTACTTATACCAAATTTTCACAGGTACATCTTGCATAACCCTGCATAAAAGTACAAGTAGGCCAAATGTATATGGTCATCGAAATATATCGATAAACTGATACCAGTGATATATAAAACTAATACATGTATATTGCTGCTGGTAAATTCACGGTATTGATATGCAAACCTATTATTACAATATTTATACTCATTTGTACTTGCATTTGTCAATAAAGGATACAAAATAAGAATCTAATATTCTAAATCTCTTTTCTTGTATTACGATTTTGATCTTGAGTAGAAATATATCATTTACGAAACCAGCAATTATGTATATCAACTACCGGTAATGGTGGCCAGATTTACTATGGTACTGTGGCTGGATTGACTTGGGGACGGATTGACTGTTGACAGATAGTACTGGGGAGGGATCGACTAGAAATCTGTACATATACATTTTATGAAAATATACACACCTGTAACATTTATTGAAAAGTGCACTTACATGTACACTATCTTTATTTTATTTTATTTATTTTTTTTTTGTAGCATTTCGTGATACATTGCACATACATGTATTGTATCAAAGTGATGGGATTATATTAGTTGACTATTCACCTTTGACCTTGAAATTCAAATTCCACGATGATGTGTATTGCTTCGATATCAGCGGTGTATATACCATATTCCATATCTAGGGTAATAGGCTGTAGCCCACACAAAAAATTCAGTCCCCTTCCTGTACCTACATGTACGGTACCCCCCTCTCGGTCCTTTGCCCCTGGAATGAAGTGTGCGGCTTTATCCTAGCCTACACATATAAAGAGATTAATATAACAACAAGTGTTAGTTGATTCTCATGTTAACATGTATCTAACTTGAGTTAGATCATTTTCAAAATATGAAGAGACAAGGTTCACTGAGTGTCTTTTCAAATTTTGAAAATTAACTAACAAGAGTTAGATAAACATGATAATCAATTTACAATTTACATTTGTTGAATCTGTTTCTACCATAACTGAAAAGCATTGATTGCATTGGTAGTATGGATTATTAGCCTACGTGTACATTACGTCTAGACACTCGGGTTTTGGACTCTCTTCGATCGCTACAAACATCACTCAAAATCTTATTCATCTGAATGTTGGTGATTACATCATTTATTTTTTGTGATGTCATGACTTAAACAGCACTGTTGATTATTTGTAAATGTTAACTAACTGCAGCTTCGTTTATGCCATTGCTTGAGAGTAGTGGTATTACAACAAAGTTATGGTAGAAATCTTTCTTAATGTACTCTTATTGACAATTCAGCCATTCTACATGTATGTAACTTTTGTTGTACATTGTATCGTACAGATTTCAATTCACTGATCAATTTGATGATAACTCTTCTTATCTTTTTTTTTTCATTTCATTTTTTTTTTTTTATTAAATTATTATTATGTAATTTGCAGAGAATCCGATCTTCAACAAGAAGGAGAGTTCGTATGAAAGATGGCATCCAATCACCATCTGTGTCCAAAGTGTCTAAAAAGTCTACAAGGGGACGTAGTATCAATGGAACTCCTATAAACTCTAAAAAGTACAGGGAGCTGAAGATGTACTCCCCATTTCAGATAGAAACACCTTGTAAAACTCCTCCAGGAATAAGAACCACACATTCAAGATGGTAAAATACAAATAATTTAGTACACTGATTCATGTGCCTGACTCACGCCAAATCTAATTAAAAACCGATCTCAAATAACATTTTCTAATACATGTACATGTAATGATGTATGTTGCATATAGGATTTAAAATTAAATGTTTTGTTGTGTTCAAATTTCAAGCACATGTACTGGAAGTTAGTGCATAAAAGCCAGAATGATGTTCACTCATTCTGTTATCTATATACACCAAGTACATGTACTTTAATAAAGTGATCAAATATAGTTGTAATATATATTATTATACGACAGGGCTTAAAAAAACACTCATCCAAACGAGTGATTTTTCAGGAGTGCCGAGTAAATTTGAGCCTTCACTCGTCCGCGTGCCAAGTATTTTTTTATGAGTCTCAAATTTATTTTTGATTTTCAATTTTTGTACCAGTCGTGTTTTTGATAAAAACAATGCATCAATGGATTATCAAAAATATTTACGATAAATAAATAACCATCAATTTCAGTACCTTGCTTGTCAGGCTCGCGACAGACATAACATGGGACAACACTCATGTTTATAGTTTACTTCTCACAGAGCATGCGCGATGTCCTGACTGAAAATGAACGTATGCCCTGGCATATATTTCCAACTCCCTTGAGCATTTAATATGACATTTTTATTTCTTGTGGGGTTTAAGCGTGTCCTCCTTGAATGTAAATGAACCTTTAAATAAAGTGGAATATTTATCTTCTTACCTTGGAAATTTTTATTAATGTTAGTCTTCATTATCTTTCAAATACTGTTAACAACCCATTTATACATATTTTCTGAGCATTTATTCAATGACACCCCCCTTCACTTTTTACTGTTCAAAATAAGCAGTTTACTTTTATCCAATCTACATATCTCTAAACCTATCTGATCTTACTCGTTCAGCCATCGCTCTTTCTGTTATCTTCTTCTTTCTGTGTTTTAAAATTGTTTGATTTCTAGCATAATGCAGTAGTAATTGGTCCAAGGCTAAACTGTATTACGTAATCGTATGCTCAAACTTGCGGTTTCAGTTTGCTCCTTCTTTGCTTAATGAGATGTGTGGCGTTTGTTGCATTTTTTGCGGTTTCAGTTTGCTCCGTCTTTGCTTAATGAGATGTGTGGTGTTTGTTGTATTTTCCATCCCATGTAAACCAGCTTCACAAATTTGAGCCTTTGAAAAAAATTGTGTCGTTTCAAATGCCTACTGGCTACTGCCATTTTGTTAGTGTTGTAAATAAGATAGGCAAGTCCTGGATGTTATTTTTTGGATTGTATCTAGAAGTACGTAACCAGATAGTTGTTCATCTTTGGTTAGCTCATAACTTTTTGATGTAACTTTAATGGATACACTGTAGAACAAAAATTATCTACAGATTTTAACTTTTGATTTTTTTTAAAATACTCACCCGTTGGACGGGTGCTATTCTGAAAGCACTTGCCAAATCTGATTTTCACATGTCATGGACGAGTGGTTTTCTTGAGCCCTGTGCAATATATAGATACGCTCTTTCTGTATCATGACGGCCCTAATGTACAATCAAACTTGCATTAAACTTAGGCAACCTGTATACAGGGTATTCAAATATAACCTATGTTAACATTTTTATAATGATAAAATTCTTTGTTAAAGCTGAACTAGGATCATAAAAAGCTGTTGAACGTTCAATAATAAAAAAAATTGTGTTGAAAAAAATGTTTTGAAACATTCCCACTTCATCTCCCCACACGCTGACACATTTGTAAGTGTTTCACCAGAAAACAAGTCCCTTAACAGGTATAAAAGGTGGATTAGTTATATTAATCTTCATTGTATATTTGTAATCTCAACACAAAACATGCAATGTCCCAGAGGCTGAGTAAAACTTATCGACTTAATTTTTTAAAAATTCAAAAGTTTTTTATAATCCTAGTTCAGCTTTAAGGCCATCTGTCTGTAACAACTACTTTTGCCTGTTCCCTTGAGTGGCTTTTATAGACAAGTTTGACTGTAGATACATTTACACGTATATACATGTAAATTTTAGTGGAAGAGCACTTTTAAATGCAATCTAATTTGAAAAGTTCAGTGAAATTGACAAAACCAGGTATATGTATTTAAATATTTTGAATGCAATCTAAAATCAATCTGCTCTTTATACAGGCAAGATCAAATGGAAACACCAACAAGACTGAGAAGAGAAGTTGATGCACTCACTGCCAACATGCAGGCACTGGCAACCTTGACCCCAAATACCCTACAACAGAGAACAAGAACAAGGTAACAGAATCAGACCAGTCCATTATCAAATCAAAGTACTGAAAATAATAAAAAGTCGGGTTTACAAATACCCAAGGAATAATATCAAATATTTTCTTTCTAACGAGAATAAGGAGATCACACTATCTTCCCTTTGTTCTGCCTAGCCCCCATAGGCTCCTCGTATGTGGAGGGATACAAACTGTTTCCTCTTTACCAGAATTCATAATTACGTCATAGGAAAAATGGCATTTATAAATAATCTAGATGATGTTGGATTCACTGTGGGAACAATATCGGAAATTCCAATACATATTTTGACATAACCTACAGGCACTATATCATATTGCCGCACACATTTCAATCTAGAAGGTAGTGTCAGATATGATATGTTTTTTTTTCTGTTAAATGTACACATAAGGGAATGGACAGGCAGGGGAACTGGCAAAAATGGTAGGGTGTGACAGAAATTGGGGCAGGATGGTAAACAATCAAGCCAGGTCAGTGTGCAGTGCTAAAACCCTCTACCTGGAGCATTGCTATAAAGAATAAGGTGATATCAGGAACTCTCTTATTGTGCTGTGACAATATCAGGGATTTTTTTTAGGGAGGGGTGTCTGTGTAGGTCCAGTATAAGGGCCTTTTTTCTGATAGAAAAGGGAAGACTTTTCCATTTTCAGACAAGAAAATTCCCAAGTTTCAAACTGCGGGAAAAAAGTTTATATTTTCTGTAATTAATTAAGAAATAAACCAAAAAATGACCACAAATGTAGTTAAATTTTTAGCAAACAAACACAAAGCCTGCTTTGTGAATTTGAATAAATTAAATAATGAAATATATCAGAAATTATATTCATATATATATCTAAAGCTGTTAGATTTTTCCAAATTTATGGGGGGGAAAACAAAAAATTCCCAATTGAAAAGTTACAGGCTCTTGTTTGGGGGGGGGGGGGGGGGGGGGGTGTTAAATAAAACTGAATATCAAATTTCCAATAAGACATAACGTAATCCTATCTCATTTATTATTTTCAGGAGGATGACTAAATCTCCACTAACAAATGGAAGTCTGCAGGTCAATCATGGAACCAGAACAAGTTCCAGGCTGCACGCCAGACGCAGCATACAAACCTCCATGTACTAATACTCAACACAAATATTTCATAATTTAAATTTTTTTTTTTTTTTTTTTTGTATGAACCCATGACTTTATACAATGGGCAGCAACAAAGGCTTTTTGTTTTATTTAATTTTGTTGATTTTATTTTTGTTTTTATTTTGATAATTGCCATTACATTTCAAGGTTAGAATCTCAGTGACTCCTTCACACTTACTACTCTAATGTTGACTTTTCAAGATCTGGAATAGATATTTATTTTAATATTGAATTTTGGTTTGAACTGGCATAGACTTTAAAGTCTCTGTACTTTTTGCAGCTACTGCTTTTAGCATAACCTGATCTCTGAATTTGTACTTTCCAAAGCTACTTCTTTCACATGATCTCTGAGTATGTACTTCTTGTAGCTACTGCCTTTAGAGTGATCTCTTGGGTTTGTTCTTCCTGTAATTTCTGCCTTTAACATGATCTCTTGAGTCTGTACATCTTGTAGCTGTTGACTTCAAAGTGATCTCTGAATTAGTACTACCTGTAGCTTCTGCCTTTCTCTGAATCACTGAGTCTGAACTTTTTGTAACTATTGACATTAGTGCAATCTCTGAGTCTATTTGTTGTAGCTACTGCCTTTAGTATGACTTCTTGTTAAAATTTTGTTGAATCATAACTATATTTTGGCTGGCTCCTCAAAATTGTTAAGCCTTCATTTCAATCAGCATGACCTATTTATAAAAGACAAAGTTGCAATGAGCTTTAGTGAGGTTGAGTCCACTGTAAGCTTAGGGATGGATGGATTATGCCTTGGTTTGAAAAAATATATGTAAAGTGAAATAAGTTGATTAAAAATGAAATTTTTCTTGTCAAGCACAAATCAACCATTTTCAGAAGACTGAATATGAATGCAAATTATTTCCTCATGGTGTTTGTCCAGATTAATGCGAACCAAATACCGGTGGATGAAGTGATGATGTTTGTCTGCATCAACAATTTTACTTACATGTAGCTGTTCCATTGAGCTTTGTTGCGAGTTTTGAAATACAATGTTTTGCAATATGGCTGTATTGCTTTGGGTGGTTTCTTGCTTTTTTTTTTTTTTTTATTTTTATTTTTTGACATTCTTGCCAGTATTTGTTCTTGTGTGCATTATAATTCTCTTGATGAGTTTATACATTCAAATGTTTGACCAAAGTTTTATCGGTTGTGTTTTAATTCTAGGAGTACTACAGCCATTATTTTTATATTAGAGTCATTTTGAAATCATGATTTTTTTTCTTAGATCTACTTAAAATGTAAAATATGCACGATACATCCATATGCTACATTTGTACAAATTATGTATACTCAGTGATATATTTTGCAAGTTTGCAAATTTTCATCACATTTACATGCCATAATTGGACAGATTTTCAGTTTTTGTGTGTAATCACATAAAAATCTGCTAAATCTAAAAAAAAGAAAAGAGAACAACATATTCTGGTTTTAGATTTGTTTATATTTTAAAATGCTCCAATATTCAGCGACTTATATACATTTACCAAAAAGTAAAACTTCATTAAAGTATAAACAAGTGATATATTTTTCCCCATCAAAATGACCCATATCTTTAGGTTGGCTTTTATTATATACACATAAAACAATACATCAGTTCTGGCACTCATTTTTGTGTAGTAATTAACAAATTGTTCAAAGCGGAAGATATTTGTAATGGCTCTTGTCCGATTCACATAAGATGGCGGGGTGGAGTAACCTTTTGTTTATCAAACGGGTGATTCTACTCACTTTTCAGTTATGACAAACTTCACAGGAAAATGTTTTATTCCTCTCTGGTTACTCTGAGAGTGACAAGTAGGAACAATTACTCTTGCCGATGCAATTTTACTGTCGTAAAGCTTCATAACCTAAAATTTAAACTCGTCCAGGTCAAGGAAGGGTTCATGAGACTCCACTCTATCAGGTTATATGGATTTGACTATAATACTACATCAGGCATGTGGTTTTTTTTTTATTGGTTTTCCTTTTTTTATCTATTCTTTATTCATTTGTTTTTACACCAGATTCTTTTCAAAATGAACGCTTATTTTTTTTTTCAGCTTTCTTGTTAAATGTTGTTAATGATATTTTTATTCAACTGTTGTTAAGGCTGGTCCATTTTTTATGCTAATATAGTTCTGAATGTTGGTGGATATATTTAACTTGTACAAAATGTTGATTTTTCTTTCCAATGTTTACTGATTTTCTATTTCATGTTAGTTAGGATCAGTGGTGGGTGTTTGTCAGTAATCTCTGGCAAGGGTTTGTCCCCAGATTGCTTATGAATGATCTTTCAAAATTTCAAAGTATGATTTTTTCTTACTTTTAGAAATAGCAATAATTGAAATTTACCATTGGCCTATTAAGTCAGGATGAATCTATGTGGTGTTTCTGGTTTTTTGTGTGTGTTTTTTTTATACAGTTGGTGCTAGTTTTTGAAATGTTTTGTCAGATAAGAAAGATTTGTTTACCCATCTTAACTTATACACAGCTAAAGACACATTTGGACTGATCTGTGTCATTTGCTTTCAGTAGAGTCCATTATTTTCAGAGTTTGATGGCTTAATGGTATTATCTTATGTGTGTATTGGAATTTCTGCCCTCCACCTACTAGTCGATTAAAAGACCTTAAGGAGTGTAGGTAGCCCAGTATTAGATTAACTCATCAACCCCTGAAAAAAAATGGACTCTTCTGTAAATCAATGACTTAGACCAGTCCAAATGTGTCTTTAGGGATGAGTGAGTTAATGGAATGAAGGAACAAACCACAGTGACTAAGTCTCCATATGATAGGCACACTGGCAATGTCCAGACAAGAATTTAGAGTGCATTTAAAACTTATAAAAAAAGAAACAACATATTTTCAGAAATAATTACACATTTTTCGTGAATCGAGATGAGGCAAAAACTACGTATCTTATTAACAACCAATTTCATTAATAACACATTTACAGATAATACAAATAGACTTTTTTCTCCTAAAATGTTAAATAATATCAGCCTCTTTTTATATGAAACAGAATTCGAAATCAAATCAATAGGTTTTCACAATTCAATGTATTGGTTTGTCATATTGACTGGTTCCTCAAATGTTTTAGACCTGACCACACATGATTACTTGATATACATGTATATTACCTCCCTTTATAGGTCTACCTAGCAAAGTGGCACCTCCAGGTTCTGTCAGAATTATGCTGTATGTTTTCTTGAAATAGGAATGCACAGGTAAAACGTGACTCCATATTTTTCCTATAGCTCTGATATTTTTGTTGCCGAAAAAACAAGTCTGTCACCCCTGCTATGATTCATTTTAGACTCATTGTGTTTGACAACATGTGCCAATTTAACTTGGTAGATCTATGCTACCTGTTTCCTGATATTAAATATATGGACAATTTTGGTTTATATCTGACTTGATTTAACAACGATTGTTGTTTGGTCAGAAATGTATTTAAAAAGTTATACTTGTATGTTGTTACAGTTGTTTTACAGCTCTGCTTTTTTTGTTTAGATTTTTGTTTCTTTTTTCTTATGAGTATTTTTGTGTGTTTTTTTTTTAACATGGAAAAATGTCATTCTGGATAACTCTTGCAATTTTTAATCAGATTTACTTTTAGGATTCTTAATCTCTTTAGTTTGATCAGTCAGTTCCTCTGAAAATTAATTTTGTTTGTTTGATGCCAACCCCACTGAGGCACCTGATCCCACTTCAATAATCGGGAGTCTGTATTTGCCCAGTGTTCACCATATTTGTATATTGTCCTAAGAAAGTCCTTATCGTTAACACTGGAATATCTGTCTGTCTCTCTCTCTCTCTCTGTCTCTCTCTCTCTCTCTCTCTCTCTCTCTCTCTCTCTCTCTCTCTCTCTCTCTCTCTCTCATATTTATATATAGATATTTGGGGAGAATGTTATGAACAAAGCCATGTTGAACTGGGTATATAATCACGTTTTTAGATAAAGGCCAAGGTCATATATTGTACCTAATTGTACAGAAAGTAAGGCACTTGTCATTTACTTGTTAAATGTCTTGAGTGCAGTCCATCTACCTACAGGAAATTGATTTTGTTGAAAAGAAGATATCTTTTTCTTGTAATTAATCAGTATTAACGTGTTGTATGCCTCCTTAAAACTTTGCTGTTCATAATATATATGCGTGAACTGTCGTCCTTTTTTTTTGTTTTTAAAAAAGGTGGACATAAATCAGATTACATATGGGGGGGGGCAGCAATTGATGTACCTTGTGCATGGTGCTTCTTGTCAATAGTTTGTATATATTTTGTACATATATCAGATAAACTGTCGGAAAAATTCATTTTTTTTAAATGTATCGCCTGAAAGGTGCTCTTTCACAGTATTCTGTTTTAAGAATTCTCATTTTCATTTTTTTGTTTCATCATAAAATAATACTCATTGTTGATTATTATAAATGATAATACCAAAGTTATAGGTTTGCATATAAGGCCAAAAACAAATGCTCAAGACGATCGTTTCTGTCAATAAGACTTCATTTGGGTTCAAATTCCAAATTGATGTAGAGTTCTGAAAGAAAGGAAGTGGTATGAGACAAGGCTAAACACTTAACCCAAACATATTGTCAAGCCGTCCAAGAGAAATCAATATATACTATTGCATTTGAATTATTTTTAAAAATGCATCCCAAGTTTAGATATATGGTCGTGCAACTGCCAGGAATTCCATGAAAGAGCACCTTTACCATTCATTTTAGTTTGGATTTTACTCCAATTCTTACCACAAAGTGCTGGTGGTATATTAGTTATACATGTAGATAATTTGCAAATATGGCATTTGTCTTTTACAACCAACATTTATACTTGTGGTTTAGACAAGCATCGGGTTAATTATTTTGAAACAAGGGTCGAAGATCAGGAACATCGTTTTTGGGTCTATCCACAAATCTTATACCTTTCCTACAATATAAGAGCCAAACAAGCGGACAGAATTAGCAAGGTTAAAACAAATAAGACAATATGTATTTTGAGCAAGCATCAGATATGTTCAGATGAATGAAATTTAAACAAAAGCTTAGTACATATGAGTTTAAAATATCAGAGTTGTCAGGAAACTACCTGTGTGCATGCTTTCTCATTCTGTAATTCTTTATTTGGATGAAGTAGTTCTGAAGTCTTGTCTTTATTCTTAGTGTTTTGTATCTCACAAATTCTATTCTTTTTAAAAGAACAAAGGCTAAATGTAAAGGAAATGTTAATTGGGCACTAAATGTGTGTTGTTGTTTTTTCCAAAATGAATTTCTTTCTTTTGTCACAACTCAGATTGATGTACAATTACAGAAAAAAGGCATAGAACTTCTTAAATTCCTGTTTTTTTGTTGTTGTTTTTTTGTGTGTGTGAAAATTGCTTGATAAACCCAGTTTGGCAATTGTTCGTTTGCAAATGATTAACCGGTTTCATCATATGATTATTAAATGATTTTATATATGCTTAGTGTATACATATTGGATGTTTTATTTTTGGATGACTTGAATAATGCTGACTCTTTGTCAGTGTGGCTCAACATACCAGTATTCCTCTACAATGTTTTGTATTCCTTGAAACAAATGTCTAAGAATGAATATAAATAAACAGGAAATATTTGTATAAAGAATTAATATTTGAATAGTTAGTCAAATGACTGGCACCAGTTACAATTACGTATTATATCACTATTTTGTCATCTCTTATTTGCATGATAGGGATATCAGGCCATTTCAATTTTTTTCTCTCTTTAGCGTCCTGAGATTGAATGGTTTTAAGATTATAAAACAGAAAAGAAAACCCCACAAACATCTAGGTGAAAAATTGGAACATGGCCTTTAAATGAGCAGTTAAACATAAACATTTATTTTCACCTTCATGTAAACTATCATTTCATTGGTTTTTTATAAGTATGTACAATATATATGGTTGTTTATGAGTTAAATTATGTTTTTCTTTTGTTTCCGCATCAGGAAAATACGTAGTTGTCCATTTGTTCGCCTGAATATGTCTTGTTTTTTTTTTTCTGTCCTTTTGTGGTTTTTTCCCTAATAAACAGATAGGTCTTTGATTTTAGAATGGAAGCTAAACATAAAAAACTTGAAATGCCCTAAACTGTCAATAGATTAAGGTATCCATTGTATCAATTAGTATATTGAAATCGGATATAACCATCAAGAATTTGGTAAAAATCCGAAAAAGTTTATTTCATTGTAATACTGTAAAAGTGAGTTTTCTTTAGAAGAAAGACTTGATATAAATACCATAATTGTGAATGGATTGTTTATTGTTGTTTAACGTCCCACTCAAGAATCTTTCACTCATATGGAGACGTCACCAAATGCCGGTGAAGAGCTCTAGATATTGGCCTATGCTCGGCACTTACGGCCAATGAACGATGGGGGTTCTTTAGCATGCCGACACCTACTGTGACGCGGGACCTCAGTTTTTACTATCTCATCTGAAGGAGAGGAAACCAACCTGCCGCCGGCTGGACCTCACAATGAAGAGTCGAGCGCACTACCAACTGAGCCAGGTCGGCTCTATTTGTGAATGGACATTGTATAGTAATCATCAGACAATGACAATAAATATGGTTTTCGTATCCGATATATATTGATATTAGCTCATTTTGACAAGTACATGACAATTTTGATGTGCAAGATTTATCCCCCCTTTGATACTTGATCCCTGAAAACCATCTGTACATGGAACATATCTACCACACAATAAAATCATTATACATGTAGATTCCTATTGGGTATCCAGTTCTGACCTTTTTTACAATGGATAGTTTAGAGTTTCGAAATTTCAGATAGTAAGACGTGTGCGAGATATAGTAAGATAATTATTTGATTGCATTAATCTATGTTTTGAATACTCCGTTATAAGAATTTTTCCTATTTGAATGTTCACGTACGTACCTGAGTACAGTTAAGTCATTGACCTATATTAATTCCTGTTTGTGTATTTTGAACTACTGATGGTACTAAGGAATGAGAAAAAGGTGAATATTCCTATACAAACTGAAAGGAGGTAAAAAATATTTCGGTATTCGTTGCTGTTCTCTGTATATCACATTTGCTATATTTTATTTTGATATTATTTTCAACCCATAATTGTTTTTTAATATGTATTCATTCATATGTAGTAAAGATCAATATCATTGGTATGATTTATATTCATTTATTTTTTTATTTTTTTTTTTTTGCAAACTTGCATTATTGTGCCTACTTATTAATGTCACAATCTGTCGCCAAGGTCAATATCGACAATTCAAATTGACAAGGAATCTAAGGCCATTTTCTATGTTTTGTAATATTTTTGTTAAAAGAATCTTTTATTTAAATGCTCAAGACACCCAATACTCATTTTTCCATTTCTCTAAACTGATACCATCTTAATTTTGGTTTTCATTCACCACTGCAAAAAAAAAAAAAAAAAAAAAAAAAAACGATAGACAATAATAAAATTAAGAATCAACAAGTGAAATAGATAAGTTATGAATTGTCACGTGTTTAAAATAGTGCACATGTACGAAAATAATTGACAAAACAAAACGCCTGCTTAAAAACATTACAAGTGAAATACATGTAGATTAGTTTTGAATTGTCACGTGTTTGAAATCGTAAATAAAACAGTAATTTCATTTCTCATAATTGGCAAATTTGAGGTGCCGTTTAACAGAATTTCATAAAATTGTTATTCTTATTTTTTCTATCAAATTTTTTTTTCAAAAGTTAAAAAAATTTCACAAATTGCATTGTTTTAAAAATTGAATTCGGAATTTAAAACTTGAATCCAAAATTAATACACACAAGAGTCAAAAAAGATGTGCTATGTATTCCTTATAAGAACTTTATAAATCCCACTAGGAAAATTGTCGATGTACTGACCGTTTGATTATTTCAAGTGAATGTTATCATGTTCACCTCTTCAAGAGCTAAACAAAAATGCCGGTGGTCTCTTCCCGGGTACATTGTAATCGGCTTTTCTCCACCACCATTAAAAACCGGCCGCCACTATATAACTGAAAAATTGTTGTGTGGCATAAAACACTTCAAAATTCAAATTCAAAAACTAAACGGAAGTTTCATTGAAAAAAAAATAATAATAAATAAAAAATAAACGACCCTTCACAGTCCAATCTGTGAAAGAGCAGCATGAAACATATGTTGTATTATATATTGTAATCAGTTGCGTATTTGTTGTCAGTTATACGTATTACTGTAGATTTGATTTTTTTCCCTTCATATAATTGTTATTTTATTCCGCAGCTGTCGTATATCCATATGTTGTGAAATGACAGTAGGGGGTATGTAAAGGCCAAAAGTATACGTAGCTTGAATTTTTTTAAATATAAAATGTATACATTATAATATATTTGTACTGTTGTCTTTTAGTGTGTGTGTGTTGTGAAAAAGGGTTTATGATTAGTAGGTGGAATCGGCTTTGAATACCTTTGCAGTAAATATCTGATACATTTTAAATACAATTAATGAAGGACTTTGGGACAAACATTGAAAGTTACAGATCTTTCAAATGAGAAATCATGGTGTTATGATAATGGTCCGTAATAAAAAGAATATGCCTATCACCAGGGGCATTCTCTATGGTAATGAATGTTTCAATTTTAGTGGTTCTTTCTGTGGAACTGTTGCGATATCATATCTCGCATTTTGTTAGGATGGTCGGAGCTCTCCCCGGGCATGTATTTCTAAAACTCTTAAGTATTCAATTTGGTCTTAGGGACACATCTATGACTTGCAACCATTTTACAAAAAAACTGGAACTTTCGATCTGTGGTCAGATCAGGTCCTGTTCCTATGACTACCAAGTGGTAGTCCGTAAACTTAGTTATACTCCAATTCAAGTAACTTGGCAGGGTAATCTGAAGATTATCATACGGATGATTTTCCTCACTTTTCGGATATGACAAGCGCCACAAGAAAGGCTTTTTCTTCCTCACTGGATACTTTCATCTATGGTGAGAAATGATTACTCTTGACAGTTTGATAGTGTAAATTTAATGTTATGCTTTTTAACAAAAAAATCAAACTTCTCCAGGTCAAGAAAGGGTTCACGAGACTCCACTCTACCTGGTTATATGGATTTTACTACATTTTGTATATTTTTGGACATGTCATAACTTATCTTTGTAAATACAGAAGGTAAAAATATGTTAACTATTAAGATCTTGTTTGAAAAAGCGAAAATGCCTGACGACACGAGTTAGGGTAGGGTTTGTAAAACGGTCATCAGCTCTTGGTTAAGGTACTTAGAACTTACTAATTTTCCACTCTTAAGTCCCTAAACTGATTATTGGGTAAAGTGTCAGTTTACTTGTGGGCTGGTGGTGTCCCACCAAATTGCAATGTAACCGAATATTATCTTCCACATTTAACGACCAATTGCGGTGATTTAGTGGTAAACAAGTAGTTCTTCCAGATAATACTTCAAACTGAGGTCACGGTAGGATTGCGTGGCATATAAAAAAGGAAAAACTCGCTGCATTGGCATCAGTCCATAGCAAAGGTCAAAATCTGTGACACTTCCCCTAGAACTTGTGACATCTCCATATCAGAATAAAAATATTATTATTTGAAAAATTTTGCCAAAAATAGACAAAATTCACCCTGGAATTTTTCTGCTATTATAATGATAGGTGTTCAATTTATTGCCTATGTCCGTTTATTTATACATGTATATATTTAGTTCTTCATTTTGATCACACACTTCACACGGAACTCGACTGCGTTCTGATATATTTTTCTGTATGTGTATGTCTCAAATTATAAAAAATCTCGGATACCAAAGTATAAATCAATAGAATGCCCAGGACATAGATACAAAGCCGGTAAAAATGGACAAACACGGACCTCTGGAAACCAAGAGATGGGATCAGGTACCATGGAGGAGTAAGCAACCCTGTTGATCGGTCACACCCGCCGTAAGTCCACAGTCAAGTCCAATGAAATACGTGAGGAGTGATTCCTCGTCACAATTGGTACAGACGTCTCAACAACCGCCAACGAAAAGGCAACTCAACAATTCACTTAGTGAAACAGAGTAATCGCAAATAAGACTATTATACCGACCATAAAATTTGCAGATCGTTGATACTTAACCCGGCTTTCGATATCCCTGTGTCAATAATTTGTCATTAAGTAGTTTACCTCTGTATTTGAAATCTTCATATGTTGTCCACGCCCTGGCATATCGGATCATTTGTGAAATATAAACTCCATATGCGGGTGACTGAGGAATATTACTAATTAAATGTGGAAAATTTACAAAGCCGAAATCGTCGCGTTTGTCGTAAAGCTTAGTTGCCAAATTCGCGTCTGTGTCTTTATCAAACAAATAAATGTTTTGCCGAGAATTTTTTTTTTCAAAACATGATATAGATTATAATAATGATATAAAATTTAAAAAAAAGAACTAAAGAAATATAAATAACCATAATGTATTTTTTCCGAATTATCAAAATAAATGATATTTTCTCAACCTTAACAGAAAAAACAACAAAGATAACAGATCGATATAGGTTTTCAAATACTGTTATAATCGATTCAGTGTGAAATATGTAATAAGGCAATTCCGAGTTTTTTATGTTTACCGTGCACCTTAAAATAAAAAAAAATCTTAAATAAAATTTTCTATCTGAAAAAATCCCCACAAAACAACAGAAAAACACGACATTTTTATGAGAACAATGCAAATTCCTAATATTTTAACAAAAGAAAACCAAATCAAACTGATCAAAACCATATTTTGGTACATAACCAATAAATAACCTATGACATTGTCATATGCTTCATTCAGAAACTGCTGAATCAAAAGAAGAAAAAGTTAGCGGTGTCCTTTAATTTGACATTTAGATATATCGACGACGTTTTGTCAATTAATAATGACAATTTTCATACATATGTCAATGCGATATATCCCAGCGAACTAGAAATTAAAAGATACAACAGAATCAAGTACACACGCTTCATACTTAGACATTTTACTTAATATAAACACAGACGGGAAATTAGCAACTAAGCTATACGATAAACGCGACGATTTCGGCTTTTCCCATCGTAAATTTTCCACATTTAAGTAGTAATATCCCTCAGTCACCTGCATATGGAGTTTATATTTCACAAATGATCCGATATGCCAGGGCGTGCACAACATATGAAGATTTCATATACAGAGGTAAACTACTCACTGACAAATTATTGACACAGGGATATCGAAAACCGCGTTTAATGTCAACGTTCCGCAAATTTTATGGTCGGTATAATAGTCTTGTTTGCGACTACTCTGTTTCACTAAGTGAAATGTTGAGTTGCCTTTTCGTTGGCGGTTGTTGAGACGTCTGTACCATTTGTGACGAGGATACACTCCTCACGTGTTTCATTGGACTTGACTGTGGACTCACGGCGGGTGTGACCGGTCGACAGGGGATGCTTACTCCTCCATGGCACCTGATCCCATCTCTTGGTTTCCAGAGGTCCGTGTTTGTCCATTTTTACCGGATTTGTATCTATGTCCTGGACATCCTATTGATTTATACTTTGGTATCTGAGATTTTTATGCTAACGTTCAAATTGAAAATTAGTTATGAGCTTACTTTTAAATTTTCAATTTAAAACTTTGCAAATGATAAAAATAAATGTTCGTGTTTAGCTCTTCATTTTAGCGCTATTTTCTGAAATATTTCCCGATATGTTTGTGTCTTTTTTCCATTTTATGATCTCAAAACATATCTATTAGCGAATGCTAAACAGAGAAAAATCTTGGAATTGCCTAATTTTGACCCTTAACTTCTTTGATACTATTCAAAAGCTGATGTTATTAACATTTGAATAAAAATCGTTCTGCATCGATTTTTTAAAATGTCTTTCAATACAAGCTGTATGGTCATAAGAGTTGCCATTATTCAACATCCTGTGTAGACGTGGTGGGGTGGGTGGAGGGGGTACGTGAAGAAGCGTTTAAAAATGTTTAGTCACCGGTTTCCAAAGCATTTCCGTCATTATGGATGTAATGTTTGATCCTAGCTTTCCTGCAATTATTATATTCACGACATTTTAAGAAAGGTGAAAAAAGCACACGGTCACATTGATTTTCATCCGGCTTTATTCACGCTTTGGTGGATACCAAATTGATGTTTTTGGTTGGCAAAATCTATTTACAGACTGGCCTGTCCCCGAATTTACACACTTTAAGTATTACTTAGCTAAGAATTACTCTTCACATCTTTATTAATTTCACTTAAAAAAATTTTCTTAGCTAAGAATTTATTTTCTACTTAAGTGTTACTTTAAGTATAAAACTTAAGAATCCTTATGAATACCGGCCCTGAAAAGTATAATAAGTAGAGTAAAAGTGAAAAAAGCAAAAATGATCAGCATGCAAAGATCTACAAAAAAGTAAAAAAAGACCGAAATTGTTAGATCACCACTTACAGGATTTATTTCCTCTTTGAAGTGGATTTTTCACGTTTTTGGACTTTTTTTGACATTATCTTGATAAATTCAATAGGGTCGAAATTGTCAGGTCGACTTTTTCACGTTTTTGGATGTTTTTTGTTTTTTTTTTTGTCATTATCTTGAAAAGTATAATAGGTAGAGTAAAAGTGAAAGAAACAGAAATGTTCAGCATGCAGAGATCTACAAAAAAGTCAATAGGACCGAAATTGTCAGGTCTACCCTTATGGGGGTTATTTCCCGTTATAGTCGATTCCCCATGTTCTTGACAGTTTTGTCCTATTATCGTGAAAAGAAAGACAGATAGACAGAAAGAGAAAGAAGCAAAAATGTTAAGTACGCAAAGATCTACGAAAAAGTCAACAGGAATTAAATTGTCAGGTTGACCCTTATGGGAGTTATTTCCCCTTTTAAGTGGATATTTTCATATTTTGGACTGTTTTTCCTCATCAACCAGTGATCACCACAAAGATTTACAAAATAATTATTGTGCAGAAATTGTGAGGGTGATCCTTGTGAAAGTTATTTCCCCTTTTAAATGAATTTTGCATGTTTTCAACCGTTATTGCACATTATATGTATCTTGAAAGATCTATAAAAAGTCGGCAAGGGAAGTCTACCCTAATGCAAGGTAATTCTCCTTTTCAATGAATTTTTCATGCTTTTGGATGTTTTTAAGTATATTGACAGTAAAATACATTTGACTCAGGTGATTATTAAGGCCGAATGAGCCTTCTGTTTTTCATTGTTTATTTGCCATTTTCTCTTTCAAACATTTTCTAAGTTTTTTGCAATGTTGACCATTTTTTGTTTGCCAGACAAACGACTTAAGGTCCCTTAGACCTCTTGTTTATTTTTTCATTAATCTATGTTTTGAATACTCAGTTATTGAATCTTTCCTATTTGAATGTTCACGTATGTACCTGAGTACAATAAAGTCATTAACCAATCTAATTAAAAACCGATCTGTAATCGCTCCCGTTTTCTGATATGTCGCTTATAGGATCTAACGCTAAGATCCGCTATGGGGTATGTGCGGATGACTTCGTAGATGTAAACATTTGTAAGATTGTAAACAACACTGAACACACAAAATACGATAGTACAGAATTATATTCATAACCCTGGATGGATTCGAATCACAAAAGATATTTCGATCGATTTTTGCAGCCTGACGGTTTTCTTTGTTATAAAATGAAAAAAAAAAACTTCTCTTTGCCATTAATTTTTGTAAGCCGCATGGTCGAACATCGCACATCTACTAGAGGTAACCTGCACGTGACACCATAGCGGATTGTGTTAGATCCTCAACGCGACACATCAGAAAAAACTGGATCGATGAAAGATCGGTTTTTAATTAGGTTGGTCATTGACATATATTGATTCGTGTTTGTGCGTTAAGAACTACTGATGGTATTTAGGAATGAAAAAAACATAGACAGAGAAAAAGGTGAATATTCCAATACAAACTGAAGAGAGGTAAAAATTATTTCGGTATTCGTTGCAGTTCTCTGTATATCACATTTGCTATATCTTATTTTGATATTATTTTCAACAAATAATGGTATTTGAATATGTATTCATATGTAGCTAAAGGTCAATATCAATGGTATGATTTGTATTCATTTATGGTTTTGCCAATTTGCATTATTGTGACTACTTATTGATGTCACAATCTTTCGCCAATTGTCAATATCGACACTTCAAATAGGCATTTTCTATGTTTTGTAATATTTTGTTAAAAGAATCTTTTATTTAAATGCTCAAAACACTCAATACTCATTTTGCCATTTCTTTAAACTGATATCATCCTAATTTTGCAGAAATATTTGGTTTCCATTCCCCACTGCAAAAAATAAAAAACAAAAACAAAACAAAAACAAAAACAAAAACCCAAAAAAACAAAAAACAAAAACAAAACCAGAGACAATAATAAAGTAAAGAATCAACTTACAAGTGAAATAGATTAGTTAAGAATTGTCACGTGTTTGAAAAAGTGCACATGTACGAAAATAACTGACAAAACAAAACGCCTGCTTAAAAGCATTACAAGTGAAATACATGTAGATTAGTTTTGAATTGTCACGTGTTTGAAATAGTAAATACAACAGTCATTTCATTTCTCATAATTGGCAACTTTGAGGTGCCGTTTAACAGAATTTCATAAAATTGTTATTCTTATTTCTTCTATCATAATTTTTATGAAGCTAAAAAATGTCACACATTGCATTGTTTTAAAAATTGAATTCGGAATTTTTAAACTTGAATCCAAAATTAATACACACAAGAATCAAAGAAGATGCGTTATGTATTCAAATTTCAAATTCAAGAACTAAATAGAAGTTTCAGCAAAACAATTGTGTTCTTTCTGTGTGTCTGTGTATTGTTTGTGTGTGTATTGTGTGTATGTGTCTGTATTTGTATGTATGTTCTGTGTGTGTTGTGTCTGTGTGTTGTGTGTGTTGAGTGTGTGTGTATGTGTGTTGTCTGCGTGTGTGTCTGTGTATGTATGTGTGTTGTGTGTGTATGTGTGCTGTGTTGTGTATGTGTGTGTCTGTGTGTGTTGTGTTTATGTGTTTTTTGTGTGTGTGTCTTTGTGTTGTGTGTGTTTTGTGTCTGTGTTTTGTGTCTGTCTGTGTGTATGTGTTGTGTCTGTGTGTTGTGTGTTGTGAAAAAGGGTTGGTTTGTGATTAGCAGGGGGAATCGGGTTTGAATACCTTTGCAGTAAATATCTGATACCTTTTAATTAACATTTTCCGCGTTACGAAGATTAGCGGAAAATAATTGTCTTGTAAAGGTTCGTACCAAATATACTTTGGTCAGGTGTTATGGTTTTGTCCAATCAAATGCTTTGATTGTCACGGCTCGGATTCGACGTTAAAAACACGCTTACTCTGAAGTAGAGTATTGTCCGTGTGAATAGAGTTAAATCAGTTCTAGTCCAACCGCTTTATTGCTGACACGCTAAATTTTAAGATGTCCGATCCTGGGGAGTCCGGTGAAATTTCATTACATTTACGCCATGTTAAAGCGTCAGAAATTAAACAAGCAGTCGAAACTTCACAAAATCTTTTGCTGACAAATATGAAGGTAATGATGGACTCAAATTTCCAAAACTTCAAAAGTTCAATGAAATCTTCAAAAAAAGAATTATCTTCCACTCAACTTGTAAAAAATCGAATGGCTCACACGAGTTCAAGCGCCACGGAAACGAAGCCCAGTACAGAGAAAACTTACAAATAATTTCCAAAATGCGAGAGGCTGATAGTAATTTTGACAAAGCTAATATATCTATCATCAACATTAATACCACAAGAGAAAAATTGCTGAAGGTATAAATCTTTAAAATGAACGCCAATAGCTAATAAAGATAGCAGATTTAAGTACACTGGGCAGGAAAGTCGTCACTGAATATCAAGCAAATCCAACTGCCGACGATTCAGAAGATGAAAAGAAGATATTAAAGGCTCAACCCAGAGCAGAAAAGAAGGCTAAACAGGAGCGCAATTTTAACAGAGGCAAAAATAGATCGCATCCTTATACACGGTGGGACGGATACAACATTTGCGGCAGACAGGAGGTTTCTTTACCAGTCAACAGGCCGGGCAATTGTTTTGAGTGTGGTGGAAAAGGTCACTGGGTACGGGACTGCAAAAAAGAAACAGGCTGACAAAGAGATAAGTAGATTTACTTCTTATTTAACTAAAAGTATTTCAGATTCAAGTATAAATACTATTGAGACTAGTGTTAATGAAAATGAATCGAACACTCTCGTTACACCTGAGTTGTCATCAGATGTTTTGTCACCAGTCGGTAGTCTCCAGTTATGTTTAGATAAACAGATTGAGACATGTGTTAATTCATACATAACTGAAGTCATAACAAAGGGTAATAAGTTACCTTTTAAAACAGTTCCACCGAATGCATGTCTAAATAACAACAAGTCCTCGTTGAATAACGCAGAGTTTGTTGTTCATGAGATATTTCAGTTAACGAAAAAGGATTTCATTTCAGAAAAGTCTGTACCTCCAAAGGTTATTCATCCTTTGACTGTAGCTTACAATGGATCAGGTAAGACTAGAATGGTATTAGATTGTCGCCATATAAACCCACATCTCCAAGTTTAAGTACAGGTATGAGGATTCAGTAGAAGCAAGAGATATATTTCAGAAAGATGATTTTACTTCCACTTATGACTTGAAATCCGCATATCATCATATACCGATTTTTGCAGACGACAAAGATTATTTAGATTTCAGCTGGGTTATTGGAGAACCTATTAAATATTTTGTTTTAACGTGCTACATTTTGGTTTGTCTACTGCTGGTTTCATATTTTCGAGGGTCACACGACATTTTGTTGAACACGTCAGAAAACAGGGAGTTAGACTTATCATGTATCTAGACGATGGTATAGTAGGCGGTAGCACATCAATCGAAGCTCGTAATCTGAGCAATATTGTAATGTCTGAGCTAGAGAGTTTGGGTTTTCTTTTGGCTCACCACAAGTGCCAGTGGGAACCTACACAGTTACTGGTTTGGTTAGGATTTCAGTGGAATTTCAAGGAAGGTAAGTTAAGGATAACGGAAGACAGAATGATGCGTATTTGCACGATACATGAGCACATTTGGACGAGGTAAAAAAGGGAAAGTGCACGTGGTGTTTAGTGCTAAGCTAATAGCAAAATTATCAGGTCAAATTATTAGCACAAAAACCGTACTTGGAGATCAAGTGAGGCTCAGAACTAGATCTATATATTCATGCATAGATGCTAGAGCTAGTAAGGTAAAATTATCAATAGATGCAGTAGAAGAGGTAAAGTTTTGGTCACAGAATACTGTCAAATTAAATGTATCAGGCGCCGATATGAAATACTCGGACATTTCAGATGTTTGTGATTTTGAATTGTTCATTGATGCATCTGACATAGGGTTCGGTTGTTATATATAGATGAGAAAGACTGTGAAAGTACCCGACACCAAGGTTTGGTTTTCCCTAGAAATCAGGGTCAGGGTGATGCCTATAGTAGGGCCAGAACATGGTAAACGGTTCTTGGAGTGAAACTGATAGCAGTAAAAGTTCCACTTGGAGAGAACTAGAATCGATTAAAAGAGTACTTAATACAAAAGCAGATGCTTTGGCAGGGTCAAATGTAAAAGTAGTAAGTGACAACAAAAATGTCGGTCACATTATGAGAGTAGGCAATAGAAAATGGGAATTACAAAGTATAGCATTAAATATTGTAGATAAATGTTCAGAAAATCAAATCAATTTATCTTCTTGTTGGATTCCAAGAAAACAAAATCAGACAGCCGATTATCATAATAGAATATCAGATAAAGATGACTGGAGTATCAGTTCCAATGCTTTTCGGTATTTAGAATCTAGACACGGTTTTTATGATGTAGGCAGGTTTGCTACTCATTACAATAACAAATGTGAAGTATTTTTCTCAAACTATCGGTGTCCAGGTACAAGCGGTGAAGACACTTTTAATTTTTCTTGGTCAGAGGGTAATAACTGGCTGGTTCCACCACCGTGTCTTATAACAAAGGCTTTGCACAAGTGTGTCAAAGATCAATGTCGAGTTTGTAGTTCCCAAATGGGAATCGGCTCCAGTCATTAAGAAAGCATATTGTAGATGTGCATGTATTGCACCAGAAACACCTTATTGTCAAAGGAAAATACACTAGGGGTTTATTCACCAGTAACTCTGTAAATTTGGTTATGGTTGCGATTAGATTTGAATATTAGTTCTGTCTGTTTCTCGTTTTTACAGGTATCGGGTTGAAACAGAGCGTAAACTGCGAAGTAGCTAGGAGTGGAGCCGTCAATAATTTAATCGTTAAAGATCTGGCCAGTATTTTAGTGCAATCGCGAAGTTATAACACAATTTCATCTTATTTTGGTGGTTTCAAAAAATGGAAATCATTTATAAGCAGTCTTGGTTTCGATCCTTTACCAGCACAGCCGATTCATGTAGCATTATACATAACCAAATTGTTAAACACTGGATCTTCGTCACACGTGATTGACCATGCGATTTATTCGATCAAGTGTGTACATGACCTGAAATATTTACATGATCCTACTGATAACGCGTACGTGAAATCATTACAGAAGACCGCAAAGCATATCGCTACCCCTAAGGTTCACAGGAAGGACCCAGCTAGAAAAGACATGTTGATTCAATTGTGTGACTTGCATTCTTTTTCAAATGATCTTTTGATTATCAAAGATTTAGCAATGATTTTGATAATTTTTGCAGGTTTTTTACGTTTTAACGAAATGAGTAATTTGAAGTGTTGTGACATTTTTTTTTTTCAAGATTATATGTCAGTTGATATTAAAAAGAGCAAAACAGATCAATACAGACAAGGGATTGAGATACTGATTTCTAGAGGTCAAACTCGTGCTTGTCCAGTAAAGATGTTATTAAAATATAACAGTTTAGGTAATTTGAATTTGATTTCCTCCACATTTTTATTTAAACCAATTTACAGGTCAAAAGGAATAGCAAAGCTTTTCCACAAAGACAAGAAAATAAGTTACACCACTGCTAGGGAGTCTGTTGTTAAAAGGCTAAGGTCAATTTGTCCAAATTTGAATTTAGGGTTGCATTCTCTCAGGTCAGGTGGTGTTACGGCAGCAGTAGCAGGAAATGTGAACGAGAGATGCGTTAAAAGACACGGACGCTGGAAGTGTGATAGTAGAAAAGATATGTATGTTGTTGACCAGTTATCAAGCAAATTATCAGTTTCTCAGAATTTGGGTTTATAAACCGGTAATTGGATTATTTATTGCACTCATTTACACTCCCTAATTTTGGTATTTTTTTCTATATGCATCATGGGCTAGTCGGCAAATAAATATTTACGTGTTTGTGTTGTTTATTTCATGAGTAAAATCTAGACATACAATTAATGAAGGGCTTTGGGACAAAAAATGAAAGTTACGGATCTTTCAAATGAGAAATCAGTGTTATGATCATGGTCCGTAATAAAAAGAATATGCATTCTCTATGGTAATGAATGTTTCAATTTTAGTGGTTCTTTCTGTGGATCTGTTGCGATATCATATCTCGCATTTTGTTAGGATGGTCAGAGCTCTCCCGGGGCATGTTTTTCGAAAACTCTTAAGTATTCAATCTGGTCTTGGGGACACATCTATGACTTGCAACCATTTTACAAAAAACTGGAACTTTCGATATATTTTTCTTTATGTGTATGTGTCAAACAAATAAATGTTTTGCCTGGGGAAGTTTTTGAAAAAATGATATAGAGTATAGTAATGATTTAAAATTAAAAAAGAACTAAAGAAATATACCTTTAAAACGACCATAGTGTATTTTTTCCGAATAATGAAAATAAACGATATTTTCTCAACCATAACAGAAAATAACAACAAAGTTATCGATATAGACTTTCAAATAATAATTCAAATAAATCGATTTAGTGTGAAATATGTAATAGGGCAATTCCAAGTTTTTTTTATGTTTACCGTCCACCCTAAAATAAAAACCTATCTTTCTTTCAGAAAAAAACGCAAAATAAGAGAAAAACACGACATTTTTATTTCTAATATGTTAACATAAGAAAAACAAAATTAAACCGATAAAACCATATTTTTGTACATAACCAATAAATAACCTATGACATTGTCATATGCTAACGTTTAAATTGATAATTAGTTATGTGCTTACTTTTAAATTTTCAATTTAAAACTTTGCAAATGACAAAATGTTAGTTTTCACAATGATAGAAATAAATGTTCGTGTTTAGCTCTTCATTTTAGCGCTATTTTCTGAAATATTTCCCGATATGTTTGTGTCTTTTTTTTCCGTTTTATGATCTCAAAACCTATCTATTAGCGAATGCTAAACAGAGAAAAAACTTGGAATTGCCTAATTTTGACCCTTAACTTCTTTGGTACTATTCAAAAGCTGATGTTATTCACAACTGAATAAAAATCGTTCTGCATCGATTTTTTTAATGATGTCTTTCAAAACTAGCGTTTTAGATCATATTTGTTATGATTAATATATAGAAAAATCTTTGAAGAAGTGAGAAATTCTTTTTAATTAAAAACTATTGCATGACTTGATCCCAGTACACTCCTTGAAAAGGTCAATATATAACGTTTTTATTTATTATGATGAAATGCAATCTAATTAAAAACCGATCTAACACTGCTGCCGTTTGATGAAATGTCGCGTAGAGGATTATGTTAGTCAAATGGAAATTTTTATACAGCTTATGCGATCTTGGAAGTTTATCTAGTAGTGTATATGTATATGTATATATATATATATATATATATATATATATATATATATATATATATATATATATATATATATATATATATATATATAATTATTATAATAATAATAATTGCGGTATTTCGAGTTTGGCATTAAATTCAATTTCTGTATTTTGGTGGAAAATAGAGTTACTGCATTATTACAAGAACGGAAATGAATGGAGTGGCGATAATTCGAGAATTGACTATATATATATATATATATATATATATATATATATATATATATATATATATATATATATATATATATATATATATATATATATATATATATATATAAAAGAACTATTTGAAGATTTATTTTTTAAAAGCAACAAGTTTTCGTTGATTTCAGTGATTATTTTGTTTACGCCACTTACCATGAACATAGAATGGAGTGACGCTGCAATGTTCCTGTGTCACATATAAATAATTAGTTTACATGAAAGGAAACTAACCCACTTTAAACCAGATTAGAGAGATAGTCCATAGTACACATATGTACAACATTTTATTACATTTCATTTAAAATATGAGTCAGGCCACTATTTTTTTAAAGTTCATTTTATATAAAAAAAAAACTACGGGAAAATGACATTGATCAACATACATTTGGCACGTGTTGTAACTTTTTGCACCCAGTTACGTCGAAAGTAGTTCAATGGAACAGTTCCAAACATTTTATTGAACCCGATTATAATTATATAATTATTATGTATTATTCATTATATATTATAACCGATAGTTTCTGAAGGGGTGAAGGCAATGGTGATTAAGGTCAAGCACCGTCACTCGCATTGAGGGCCGTGGGGTTGTTGCTGTAAAAATAGTTTGTTCGATATGCAATATCAAAGGTGAGATGTAATTTCTTAGATTGTAACATCTTGGTAATATTACATAAAAGTATAAACAATAAACATTGCTTTTGTTGTATATTCATGCGAACACGATCAACATATGCTAAGGGATAAGTGCAATATAATTGGTGTAAATTGTTAGAACTACTAGGAAATAAAAGGATATTTTCATTGTTTCTTTTTGTAGATTTGTCAAGAATATATTAGATATGAGTAGGTACGAGACATCAAGATACTGCTGTCTAAAGGCATTTGTCAACGTATACCAGGCACTTTTCCTGCTCACCCTAATGTTTTGCATCTTCTATATATTTTCGGAATTTTTCACCATTCAACTCAAGTCGAAACATGAATTACGTTTACTGAAGAAGGACGCTATTCGCAATTCTTTGAGATCTGAAATAAATCTTAAGAAACTGAGAATTCTGGGTATAAATGAAAGTATTGGGAATATAAAGAATCTAGAAATGTTTGGAAAATTCCAGGAGGCATTCAAAGATTATGAATATTTTACGAATACTAGGAAAGTCACGAAAGTTAGCTGTAAAGCTCTTTTCGAATATGACACCAAAGAACGTAAAAAGGCACAGATGATTATGGACAAGGAACCACGGAAGGAAATTCCAATTTCCGACTACAAGAAATGGACCGATAATTGTACCGAATTCGTTTTAAAACGAGGCTACATCATGAGCGCATTAACAGATATAGAACGTGAATTTCCGATAGCATTTTCCTTAATGGTTTATAAAAGCCTTGAACAGGTAGAACGGCTACTGAGGGCCGTTTATCGCCCTCAAAATTATTACTGCATTCACATAGACACAAAAGCTGATTTGAATTTTCAGTTGGCGTTAGGTAAGGTAGCAAGATGCTTACCTAATGTTTTCTTGTCCACCCAATCATATAATGTCACGTGGGGTAAAATATCAGTAATGCATGCAGAGATGTCATGCTTAACGGATCTTTGGGATTTCAATGATTGGATGTATTATATAAATCTGGCCGGTGAAGAGTTTCCACTCAAAACTAACTACGAGCTGGTCAGAATATTAAAAGCAGCAAATGGGGCAAACTTTGTGACATCTCAACGAAAAAAGTAAGTTTTTTCCTTTTTCTCTGTTCATCTATTTATTTATGTGATTGTCGTCCTTCATGTCTGCCAGCCTATTTATCTATCTATCTATCTATCTATCTATCTATCTATCTATCTATCTATCTATCTATCTATCTATCTATCTATTTATCTGTCTGTCTGTCTATCTATCTATCTATCTATCTATCTATCTATCTATCTATCTATCTACCTACCTACCTATCCATCCATCCATCCATCCATCCATCCATCCATCTATCTATCTATCTATCTATCTATCTATCTATCTATCTATCTCTATCTATCTATCTATCTATCTATCTATCTATCTATCTATCTATCGATTTAAGATTCAAGCTGATTCAAGTGATACATTATAGATAATAAATAATAGATAAATGATAAATAATAATTGACAGAGACATATGTCTTTAACATTTATTTTGGCCGTTTCCGAAACTATAATTTGGTCACTCTTACATAATTGTTAATGTGAAAAAGTCGTCATTTGAAAAAATACATCTTTTTTAATTCGTGACGAAACCTGGAAATTTTAATATTTTTTTAATCCTCGTTACAACAGAATTTTAATACCAACCCGTAGTTTTACCTTTTGAATGAGTTTTGCATTGTTGCTGGATTGTGACAGGAAAGCGACATATTTACGTAAAAATGACCAAATATTACGCTACAGAAAATAGTGCAAAGTCTAACCTATAATACTTTTGAACGACATGATAATATACATTTTAGCAAAAATGTAATTCAACAATCAAGCTTTGATAGATAAAACAAAATATAATTCACCTCCGAGATCTACAAGTAGAATTAAGTTCACAGATTCGAGTGACGTCACATCAAACATGTACAACGAAAAGTTGGTCACCGGTTGTTGTGAAAATGGGTTAACTTTCTATCACTGTCTGAATCATAAATGACGCGCGGTATCTTTGAATTTGGGTATTGTTTGTGATGTTGATGTTATTTGTACAATTGTTAAGATACCTGTTTTCTGTTGTCGATTTTTATGCACTGGAATTTAGATATTGTCCGATTACATAAAATGGCGGGGCGGAGTAACCTTTTGATTACCACATCCACTTAGGTTATGACAAGCTGCACGGGAATGACGTTTTATTTCGCACTGGACACGCTCTTATTTACAGTGACAAGTAGGAACGATTACAGTTGTAAAGCTTTATTACCTAAAATTTAAACAGGTCAAGAAAGGTTTCCCGTGATATGTAATATACACAGGTCATCCATAGGCGTATTGTATGGGCCTACTCTATATTTTACAGGCAGGTATGAGAGAAATATATATCAGTGTTCCCAGACACGCAAAAATCTGCGTGAATCACGCAGTTTCATTACAAAACACGCACAAAACACCCCATGTACAATCACGCACAGAGGATGCCCATCACATTATCATTTATATTGTCATTATGATGGCGACACTACAGAGATGTCAGTTCCCTGTGTCGGTATCCTTACTTTGTAAAGTGATTATAAAACAATTTATCCTAAAAATTTAGTGTATTTGTGAATGTAACACTTTCTCCAAGACCTTCCCAACTTTAAAGACTTCTGCATGATTCTTATCAGTTGAAGGTCAGTTTTTATGAACACAGCTTGCAGTGTTCTGACTGAAGACTTCAACTTTACAGTGGGGTGCCAAGATAAAGGAATGATTTGAAATCTTTACAGATTTTGATTATGCAATTCTTACATTTTATTAAAATATTCTTCAATGCCAATGTTATCATAACATGAAAGTCCATTAATTGACAATAGATGTTGAACATAGTGTATTATCCATAGATGCTATCACAGTTGTATATCAACATCAGATCCACAGGCACTTTTGTATTAATGGGGGTCGAGGTCAGATGAGTAAAATAAACTTTTTTTTGCTTTTGATTCAATTTGATGCATATGTACCTATGAATTGTGTTCTTGTATCCCTACTTTTGCTACCCATGGGGTACAAAAACCCCTATTCTGAAAACGCAGTGGGAAAACTGATATATATTATATAACATGTAGTTAAATTAAATGCTATTCATGATAATATCATTTATATTCAGAAGGTACTTAAAACGTTGGAAGAAAGCTGGAATACCACCTCACAACCTTACAATCATCAAAGGGAATCTCCATGTGGCTGTAAATAGACACTTTGTTGATTTCGTTCTCCATAACAAGACATCTAAAGACTTATTAAGATGGCTTTCTAACACAACAGTTCCGGATGAATCCTTTTTCTCAACCTTGAATCATAATCCACAACTAGGCATACCAGGATCTTATAAAGGTATTTTCTGGATTTGTGCTTTATGTATGATTTATTTAAGCAGATAGTATCATTTCTGATCAAGATATATCATTTTCTTTTCAATTTTGACGAAAATAAAAGAGGATGAAGTGGAAACAAAATAAAATTTAAAATAGAATAAATGATTTATAAAAACAATTTAATTACAATTTTATATCTGCAGGTGAACCCGAAAACGATTCAGTTAAACCTATTATAACCCGTTTTATAAACTGGGACTACCTCGAAAAATGGAAGTGTCATGGAAAAATCGTCCGGGAACTTTGTGTGTTTGGAGTAGGCGACCTATGGACGTTACAGAATCGAGTGGAGATGTTTGCCAATAAATTTTATTGGGACTACCAGTATTTCGCTCTCGACTGTATGGAAGAATTGATGTTCAACAGGACAAGAGATGAATATTTTGGTTTGATGCAATTTGATTCTAGATTTTATGAAGGCTTGGGGACCATCAAGTTAATGATTTAACATGTGTGTATTAAGAATCCTGCAAATGCCAATTGTAGTTCGACTTAAACCGAATTTGATATTTTTTTCACTTATTTGTGTCAGAAATATTCCTTTGTAACGTACAATACCATTCATTGCATCATACACCAGTTAATCCTTTCAACCCTACAGACCGCAATAGACTGATCATAAACAATAGAAAATATCATACCATTCAGATACTCAGAGGTGAAAGGGTTAACACATATGAAAGAGGAAATAGCTTAAATACAATCTAAGATGATTCATGAATTCATTTTCACTGAATGAAATGTTGAATTGCCTGATATTTAGTATTTTTTTGAATCGTCGTTATCAGTCGTGACGAATCCTCACTTATTTCAATTGAAATTGACTTTTATCTCGCTGCGGATGTGGCTGGTCGACAAGAAGTGCTTACTCCTCCGTGGCACCTGATCCCGCCTCTGGATTTTCAGAGGTCTGTGTTTTCCAGCATTTGCCAAATTTGTATACTAGTATTGTTATATGAAAGTTCAATCATTAGGGTACACTATGGATGCGAGCAGTTTTTTTCACCAAGAAGGACAAATGCAAGGAGTTTATCAATTTTATTAGGGAAAACTTTAAATATAAAATACTTTACTAAAAATAAATAACTTGGGCAACTATTCAGCAATGCAAATTTATACAGGAATTCAGTTTAGCTCATCATTATTCAATATATATTTTTCAAAATTTCTTTAGAATTTCACAGGTTTTCATGTAGACTTTTCAAATATTTTAGTTTTTCACTTATCTAGAAATATTAATTGTTAAATGGTTTAATTGTAGCATTTTGACTGGAGAGCTCTGTACTTCTCAAAAATTACGAATTGAATTATTTCCATCATATGGTATTTATATACAAATAGTAAAATTTAGTTAATCAATAGTGAACTTTAGAGTTAGCCCGATTACCATTATGATCCCGCATTAATCGCGCCTTCTCGATTTTGTTCCTCATATTTTTCTTCCGGTTTTCATATTTACCTTCGAAACGTATGTAAAGTAATTGGAAATATTTTTTACTTTTCAATGAATTACCTTTAAACGTATGTAAAGTATACTCTTAAAACATACCATAGTGGGTTATTTAGTTGAACGCCGAATTACTGAAACGTATGAGGCAGAGAAAAATGTGCGGGAAGACCGGTATTCGAACCCAGGACCTTCCGAACATTTGCACTTACCAATTGTGGAATGGGGCTGTCTATATTTTACCAAAACCGGAAATAACACCGAGAAACATTTTTCTAGAATCACGCAACTGGCGATAACAAAAGCAGGATTATAACGGTAATCCGGGCTAACTCGAAAGTTCCCTATTTCAATTGAAAAATTGACAAACCTGGGTTTCTCAAGAATTTTCACAAAACATATATGAATTTAATAATTTTTATGTTTGTGTATATCGGTTTTTTTTTTTTATTGTTTATCAATCTAAGTAATAAAACAGGGGGAAATAACTAAAGCCCCTTTAATAAAGGAATGGTTTATATTTATACCTTAGATGACAATTTAAACTGTCAACCATAGATAAGTATAAACAGAAATTTAACATTATTATGCCTTGTACTATTTATTTAGCAATCACCAGACAGGTTCGGTTTTTTCTTCACAAGTATATTTCCGTAGATACCTATTATTCCAAGAGCAAATCCTTAATGTGAATATATTATAACCAATGTGAAAATGAGTTGGTGAATGTGTGAATAAAACAAGCTAATTCGTAGAATTTATATCCCCGCTTTCCTCCCTTTCATAAAGGGGTAATCATATTGTAGGTAAACTCGTTTGAGGTTAGGTTGAAGCATGTAATTTTCATGCTGTTGAAACAAGATGTATTGCTTGAAAATCGAACAAAATTAAAGGCCTTATACACAATTTAGATGTGTTATTGAACATGCATTAAAGAATAAAGTAAACTGGTTTAAAATAAGCAGAGACTGAATATGATGCTAAGCAGATCCGTGGTGAAATGACATTTTTCGTTAGTCAATGGGTCATAACTCCGTCAAATAACGTCCACCAAAAGTAGCGATCGAACTTACCCAAGCCCTTTAGGCATTTAACCTTTTTACCAAGCTTGAAGATGATCGGATAATATTTGTTGCTGAGATTACACAGAAACAACAGAAAATGACATTTTTCGTTAATCAAAGTGACATAACTCCGCCAAAAACGTTCGCCAAAAGTGGCAATCGAACATGGCTGAGACCTTTACGAATTTCACCTTGTTACTAAGTTTTGAGAAAATCGCATAATATTTGTTGATATTATTGCACGCTAACAGCAGAAATGACATTTATCGTTAACCAAGGGGCCATAACTCCGCCAAAAATTGTTACCAAGTTTTCAGAAAATCGGATAATATTTGTTGCCGTTATTGCAAGGAAACAAAGTGTGACAGACAGACAGACAGAGGGACAGACGGACAGACAGACGGACAAACCCAAATTAATATCCCCGTTTCGGTGAAAGCGGGGGATAACAATTTGAAAACAAGTTGTATATTGTCTCTTAAACGTCCTGGAGAATAATACATTGGTATCTTTTTATATAGAACATGTGAACCCTATAAAATTATGTGGAATTGTGAGGTTTTTAGGTGTTTTTTATGTTTTATGTAAGTATCTTCCATTTATCATCTGATTTATGATTACGCCGGGAAGCCGGGAATGTGTGGACCTATGGTTCACAAGATATTTCATGTTTTAGCTTTTTTTGGAGCTCCAATTGGATGAGAGAGAGAGAGAGACAGAGACAGACAGAGAGACAGAGACAGACAGACAGACAGAGACAGACAGAGACTTAGACTTCATTATATGGATCTGACAGGTGAAGAGTTTTCACTTAAAACAGTCTATGAGCTGATCAGAATATTTAAAGTAGCAAACGGGACATTCTCAAAGAAAAAGGTAAGTTGTTTTCTTTTTTCTACCCATCTACATATTTATGTAGCTTTATTTACTCTCCCTATCTATCTAACTACTTATCTATCTGTTTATCTTTCTATTTATCTATCTATCTGTGTCTTTCTGTCTGTCCGCCTGTCTTTCTATCTATCTATCTGTCTTTCTATCTATCTATCTGTCTTTCTGCCTATCTATCGTATCTATATGCAGGTTTTTTCTTTAAAACTATACATTTATTCAAAATTAGACCTCAGCTGAAAAAAGGTGTATTATCGGCAGAAGAGATTGTCTTGAATATTATATATACTGAAATTAAATACTGTTCATGTTCTCCGCATGGCAATGTCTTTCATAGCACGTATAGAAATGCTGGAATACCACATCACAACCTTACAATCATCAAAGGGAATCTCCATGTGGCTGTAAACAGACACTTTGTGGATTTCGTTCTCCATAAAAATACATCTAAAGACTTATTAAAATTGCTTTCAAACAAAATAGTTGCGGATGAATCCTTTTTCTCAAGCTTGAATCATAATCCACAACTTGGCATATTGGAATCATATAAAGGTATATAGAGAAGAACTTGACAATAGAGTGTTCATCATAAATGATAAATATGTTTGGGTGTAATTTCGGACCATTGACCAGTCAACATCGTTATATACATTTTACCCCAAATATCATAACAGCTGACAGACAGAAATAGAACAGAGAAAGAGAACAGATTGATTTGTTTGTGTAGTTTGATTTAGAATTTTTGAATAGAAGTTTGACTAAAAATCTGGATATGCTACTTGTAGAGACGAGCAATATTATTTTCATTAACTTTTGAACATGTATTTTCATAAATAACCGTTATTATTTCAGTTCTTATCAATAACTTTGAAATAACAGATCACAAAAGGTGATTGACTGCCTGGTAAGCAGTCACATTTCAGTGTTATCCTGAACTGTTCAATCAATATAGATTATTATAACAGTAACTCGACTGATGATCTGCCCCTGTCAACAAGAGGTGACCCGGCTCTTAGGATCAAGTTACTGTTATAATGATAAATTTATGATATACCCATCCATAATAAACTAATCAATTAGATACGGATTTTCACATGTAAAATACGGACTTGTTTACATTGATTTTAGTAACTTCCGACACTGTTGCTATGGGGAAGTATGTCGAGCAAGAAAATATCAACTGTAGAAATATGGAGTTGGTTCATTGATCATGGTAATTTTCGGTGTCGTTACCATGGTAAACGTAGCCCCGCTTTGTTTACTGCGTCATTAGTTTCAGAGAGGGGTGGTATGGATTAAAAAAACTACAGTGTGGTGATCCATAAAGTCAGATTACACTGTGAAATCAAACTCGGAATATAGATAGGTATACAATAAAGACATTTATATATATATATATATATATATATATATATATATATATATATATATATATATATATATATATATATATATATATATATACGCGGAGGATTCAAAACACTTTATTCTTTAAACAGACAATTTAAATATCTAAATATCTAAATATAACCAGTGGTTGCTTGTCAGAATATTTTTGGCAGAATGGTTGTCGTTTGACTGAACGATTTATCCTATAGAGTGAAGCCGTCACCAGACGGCAACCATATTGACAATAAATACACTGTGCGGGTTCGGAATTATTTTCCTGGATGTTTTGATAAAATAAAACTATAACATACACAAATCTTTATTTATTTCGCACAACAAGAAGAAACAACGACATGAACCAACTACCATAAAACTCCGTATTAATTGACATCTTAGAATCTTGATAATCCTACAATCGATAGATAGGGAATTCCACGTTATGTAAAATTGTCAAAATCAAGAGATTCTGAGGTTGTATATGACGTTGATTCCAGTACGAGCTCATTACAAAATAGTGAAAAGAATATAGGGTACGTAAAAAGCATATATATATATTATGTACACTTCCACACAATTGAGAGGAAAATGAACTGAAAATGTTCATGAAATCTTTGATGGCCGTTTCAGAATGTATATTTTGTTATCTAGCACCTTCTGCATCCTTGTTTATTTGCATATTTATATATTACTGAAACTGCACAGGCCGAACCTGATTATTCGGATAAAATTTACACAACCGCCATACTTTAAGTTTACCAATAAACAAAAGTTGTTTCATCCATGATTTTTCATACAGTCATAAACTTTTCGGTGATTATTACACTTCGTAATGTATGCAGGTAGTGTCGTGCTATTCTAGATTGACACGTGCTCTTCAAAAACACCCAAAGTAGTGATTACCAGTGCTCCTAGCAGTATACCAATGTTATGGTATATAAATGTCTTTATGGATCCCCTACTTTTCTTCACTAATGTCGGAAGCTGTAAAGAGTAACATGAAATTGTTGTTCAAATGACAAAAAATAGTAGAATGACTTGAATAGGAATATAACTTAATTTGAACTAATGGTCGGAAAATAAGCATCAGAAAGAGATCACACGCCAAACGTATCCCATTGGGACCGTTATTTTAAATCTACCATCATTCTGACCATCGTAAAGCAAATTTTAGTAATTTCTACGAACACTACCGAGTGTCAAGGAGGCACATGTGCTTTGCAGTAATCAATCATGAATCGATTTAAATTTTAAAATCTTTCAGTTGCCGATTGTCTTTTGGCATATTGGATTTATATTTACTAAATTATAAAATATGATAAACATAATGCCAAAGTTTTGTTAAAAAAAAGATCCAGACAAACGTTTCTGTCAGTAAGACTTCATCATTTCAGCTAGGATTTAGAATAGATGTCGAGTTCCGAAACAACAAGCAGTAACATACAAGTCAAAACAAATAACCTAATGGTATTTCTAAATGCGTCTAAGAGTAACCACCATAAAAGATTACTATCTTAGTTTTTGATGAGTTTGGGAATTAGACAGTGCTATCCATTCGGAATATTACTTTAGTATAAAATTATCAGCTGGTACCGAAGTACCAGGTACTAAGTTTATGTATACTCTCGGGGACTCAAACGGTCCAAGAGCAGTGGCAACTAGCCAGTGATTGTAAATATTATAAACATAATACCAAATTTATGACGCGAGTGAAACATACATCTCTAATTCTTGAACAGAAGAATATATATGACATAAAGGAGCAATCTTGGTTTATAAATGACTCCCGTGTGGTTAAACCCTTTCAACCCTACAGACAATAGTAGACTACTTTTAAACAATAGAATGATCATACCACTCAGATATTTAGGGGTGAAAGGGTTAACTTACCATATCGACTAAAGATATGTAGAGGAACATTCCAGCAGTTATTGCAAATATCCAGTGTCGAGCATTTTCATCAACGGATATTGGAACACCGACATAGAATCCGATCATCGCTGTCAGTGAAGAAAGCAAATTTGCTAACAGAGCTTTCCCAAAACTCATTCCACTCCCGACCAATACAGCAAAATCCCCTGAAATTATATGAGATTTCGCAATCATTAATTATATAGTAAAATCCATATAACCTGGCAAGGTGAAGACTCTAGAAACCTTTCTTGATCTGGACGAGTTTAGAAGTTTTTTAGTTTTTAAATGTACGCATTGAAATTACACTGGTAAGAGTTATCGTTCTTATTTGTTATCATAACTAAGACTATCCAGTTGGTAATATAACGTTTTTCCCGTGAAGCCTGTCATAACGTAAAGTTAGTGGAATCAACCGTATGATAATCAAACGGTTACCTCGCCCCACCAAAGTATGTGAATCGGACGATAATATGTTAAAGAATTAAATATTGGAATATACAAACATTGTAGATATTTCGGAGACAAGAACACTGGAAAAATTTATGTCATGGGGCGAAATGCACCCTGCTAGTTCACTCGCATTAAGTAAGCAGTCCAACTTACATACAAATGGAGGATAACATTCCTGGTCATAATTCGTATAGACAACGAAAAAGAGAAGATTATCAAGATATTAAAGAAGCGAAGTTTATACGACAAGATACACATATTAAACAGACATAGACTTCCGGAAAAGTTCATGTAATTATTCAATAATCATTGAAGTAGACCGGTTACACTCGCATTGATTGTGTGCAGTCAAATTTGAATCAAAAGAACGTATGCAACTCCTTGTCACAATTCATACAGATGATGAAAAAGGGAAAAAAATACTGAGCAAGTATTTCAACTTTTTAGAGATAAAAGTCAGATACCAGAGTATGTTCAGGAAAAAGTTTACAAGTATCGTAAACAATAAACAAACACGGACATCAGAAAAAATCAGAAGTGGGATTGGGTGTCATGGAAGAGTAAGCAGTTTCCCTGTCGACCAGTCACACACGTTTGGAGTCCACAGAAATACTCAAATAAATGTAAGTGAGGAATACATCCTCGTTACTGTCGGTAGAAATTATTCAACAGCTACTATCAAAGATGTCACCCAACATTTCATAGACATAGTGACTACAATTAAGGTTATTTCTACTAATTGTAAAATTTCGAAATGTTGAAATAAAATCCTTATGACATTTCCTTTGCTTCTGTATATGAAATGACCATATGTTGAAAATGCTCTGGCATATAGGATCATTTAAATATAAATCCCATATATAGATGAACAAGGCTTGATAATATTTCATAAATTTGGAAATTTGACGATAGGGAATGACGTCATCGAATCATGACGTTTGTCGTGTAGTCGAAGGTTATGGAAATGTCTTCGCTTAAAGAAATGAACTATGGTATCATCATATTAACCAGATTTACACAGAGAGGTCATGTGTTTACGGGGATTCCCTAATAACACGGGAACTATGAATCTCCTTTACAGAAGAATTCAATATCTGACGTAATTCGAATATTCCATTTTGTGACCAGGGCTGATGCACTTTGTTAATGTGTATGTTGCTAAAGATTCAAGGCGAGTATGACAGATCGGGCAGTGGATGTTTTCTCCTCTACAACTCGCCTTCATCTCTTGAATTTACAAAGGATTTGTGGTTTATCCACATTTTCATTTTTAGCCTTACAATATACATTAATGATGATACTTTTTATGCTATCGAGACTCTGGTGCCCATTTAGACAGTCGTTTTGGCCATCGACCAAAGCTTTGGGAGTCATTAATCTTGCCTATTTTTAATTAAATATAGCAATATTGGCCTTATACGGGATTTTCTGCCCAAAAGATATGAAGTTCAAAACTCGGCCAATATAGACAAAACTAAGCCAATATCGAAAAAACTAAGGCAATATTGAAATCCTCGGTCAATATTGAAGTCGCGTGACCAAACGGGAATTCAAGTGAGAGTGGCCGCCATTTCTTTTTTTTTAAATCGAACCGTACGCACATCTTTTCCGCCTAGCATTGGCCTAGTTGGACTTTGTATTGGCCGAGGTAATTAATAATATGCTCATTAATCATTGATTTCCAAATCGGCCTTGTTATTGCGCCTCAGTCTGTCGTATTGACTTACGTCTTCGCCTCAATATAATTTTTATCGTTTCGCTTACTGAACTTTGAGGTCTCCGGTGTTTTTTCTGGTGTACTGTAACCGAAACTGATCTCTATATAACTAAATATTTTTTATATGGTGTAAAACATTAATATATCATAAACATAATAACAAAGTTATAGTTTGTAAAAAGAGCCTAAACACATGCCAATAAGACTCCATTAGTTGAGCTTGAATTTAAAATAGATCTGGAGTTCCGAAACAGGAAGTGGTATCATACAAGGCCAAGTGATATATCCACTGTTAATAAGATAAAAGAAACTTACCTAACTCATGAGGAAGTTCATGGCAAAATATTGCTATGGTAATTGACACACCTTCCAAAATAGATGACGAAAATGCTGCTGCTACAGCAAGACCGTCAGCAAAATTGTGTATCGCGTCACCAACAATAATCATAATGGCTAAGGAAGAAAGAGCTGCAACACGAAATATAATAACGTTTTATATAAAATATAAAATATCAGATACCAAAGTATTAATCTTCAGGACGTCTATGATAAACATACAAATCTGGTAAAAATAGGACAAACACGGACCTCTTGAAATCAAGAGGTGGGATCAGGTGCCATGGAGTAATAAGCATCCCCTGTTGACAGGTCGCACCCGCAGAGAGTCCACAGTCAAATCCAAATGAAATAAGTGAGGAACGAATCGTCGTTACATTTGGTACATTTTGGCAACTCAACATTTCATTTAGTAATACAGAGAAATCGCAGACATTATAAATATAAACTATTATACCGACCATGAAAGTTTGTAGAACGCGGTTTTCGATTTGTCAGTGAGTAGTTTACCTCTGTATATGAAATGTTCATATAATGAACATGCCCTGACATATCGGATCATTTGTTCAAATGTATAGTTAAGTAATAAACTTCAATGTTTTATGTTTTTATTCAAGGAAATGTAAGTGCAGTACAACTGAACAAATCTCGAATCGACAGCAAGGTGAATATTTCAATTGAAATTAAAAACCCGACATTGAGAGCAAAATGGGTCATATATATATATATATATATATATATATATATATATATATATATATATATATATATATATATATATATATATATATATATTGTGAAATAAAAAATTTCGTTCAGGATTTAATGTGTGATGGACAGTATACATATTTCTTTGTATGTCGCCTGTGTATTATACACAATAACGATTCACAACGATTGCATTTTAGATCATTTATTTGTATGTAGAATTTTGTATTTGTAAGTCTGATGCCTCTAAATCAAGGGAAATTAGGGAAATTAATATCAAGGAACATGAGATAAACCCACGAAAATTAAACCCATCAAAATAGATAAAGTTTTACGGTCTACATTATATATATATATATATATATATATATATATATATATATATATATATATATATATATATATATATATATATATATATGTGTGTGTGTGTGTGTGTGTGTGTGTGTGTGTGTGTGTGTGTGTGTGTGACCTTACATTGACAACATTGTCCCTGCTCCTGTTTCCTATCTCCACTTGTCTTCGTACCCATTGTTTGACTTGAAAATGACTACAAAATGTTTGTATGAACTTTTTTAAGACAATGATAGGAATAAGTATGAATGAAACACTCATATATGAAATGAAAATATTTCACAAAGAAATCACAAAGAAATTCTATAATATATTTGACGTATTTAAATGAACTGGATAACGTTATACCAGCTATGTATTAAAACTAAATTATACGCTTTTTATAGATTAATACAGCGTGAGTCTTGTCACATAATTGCAAATTTCTAATATTTCATTAAAATCAAAAACACATTATAGATTCTTTTGAACTAACGATATATAACTAAAATATTTAATTCTAATTATAATATGATAAAAGGATCTATGATAGATAAAGATTGTGTCAAATTCAATCAGTTTCATATCCATAAATACGTGACATTAAGCCTGGCCAAATACTACCATGACGTAATCTTTTATTTAATCTTAAAATTTTGTCACGTACTTCTCCTTTTAAGTTCAAATGTACTATATAACTGCCAAGAACAAAGTGACATTTACGAAAACAAAGGACATTTTGAAATAACAGTATAAAAATATTGATCGTTAGGAGGTGCAGGGACAATATACAAATCTGGTGAACAAAGGACAAACGGACCCCTGAAAATTCAGAGGTGGGATCAGGTGTCATATAGGAGTACGCATACCCTGTTGATCGGTCACACTCGTCGTGAGTCCACAGTCAAATCCAAATGAAATAAGTGAGGGACAAATACTCGGCACAATCGGTATAGTCGATTCAATAACCACTTTCAAACAGGCAACTCATCTAGTGAAACAAAGTAATATAAAACAAGGTCATTGTACCGACCGTAAAATCTACGTAATGCTTACATTAATACGATTTATCATATCCTTTGGACAACTACTTATCAGTTAATAGTTGTGCCTCTGTATATGAAATGATCATACGCTGAACTCTTGTTTATCGGATTATCTGTGAGATATAAATACTGCGAAAAAGTTATCATGACAAAGTCACGTTGTCATTTGCTTCACTTTCTTAGATACATTTGGATTTCAATGCTGTTTACGCCACATGCAGCAGTTTTCCATTTGCATGATGACAGTGTTTAATTTTGGGGGAGAAAAATAATCGAGTAAAAGGAACCTGGAAAACATCCACCTTCCGCAAGAAAAAATGTGTAATAAGTTTTGACCCAAGTTTTGCTGTCTTGAGGTTTTTAATGTGTTTATTAATGTTTAATGATATTGCTGTTCAAAGCGTGATGCTTAAACACTCGGCTACGCAGACATTTTCTATTCTAAACGACACTCCTTACATTAAACACGTCATCATTATATTTGTGTTAAAAACGGGTATGGTATCGAGCAGTCAGCTACTGAGGTTTTGGTTTATATCTAACCCCGATTCCAACCCTCATTATTGGTAGCTTAGAATAGATTTTACCTCATCCATTTTAGTAAAACCATCATTTGATGTTGTATTTACAGATTTCAAAACAACAGGACTGTCATCTTCCTCGTTCTTCTGAAAAGGAAAGTTATCAAAATCAGAGGTAAACAAAATGTTAACGAGTTGAAGGTCTTCAATTCTACACCAGCGTTGCAAACAGAAAATTTTAATAGAAATGTAAAACAGCGATCATTCTAAAATGTACCTTGGTAGACTTATATATTGTTATGATGTCATTCAGGCATTTTCTCTAAATTTCTCTCAATTGAGTATTTGATCATTCTTGCCCATCTGGTGTAATCAAAGTAAACAGTAGCAATATAGCTACAGACATGACGTAATGTCAAGTGAAGTGTAACTGTGACGTCATTGACACCCCGCGAATACTCACCAATCCGGTCTGAAAGAATGCCATCACCATCTCTAATATATAGAAACCATATATACCTGAAAAGATATTATCTTAATATCTTAATTTTCCAAATAAAATATTCTCCGTTTGTGAGTAACTAGGTGGACAATGATATACCTATTTATCTATCTATCTTTCAATTCATTTCTTTTAATTTATCCATCTAACTAAGTAAAAGGAAGAAATACCAGTGGATAATCGAAATTTCAAGTCTAGTAAAATGCGACGAATTGGATATAAAAATGATCTCAACATAAAGAACAATTACGAATCCCAAACGGGATGGGGCCAGGTGTCGAGAAGGACTCAGTGTCCCCTGTTACCATGTTACACCTGTCGCAAATGATGGGAAACTTATTGAGTTCGGTAAAAGAAGGTCAAGCTCGGTAAAAAGTTCATCATTTTGTTTTAGATCTGAGTCACTGTATATGGTCGTGCTAATAGTACAAGTTATAAATCCATTCGCCATTGAGATTAAGAAAATGATACTTGGTACTATCGAAACATATAGAAAAACACATACGAACCTTATATACAATTAATAACATACTGATTGACTGACAAGTGTTATAACAAAAAAAAATTCACATGAAAATACGATGATTCACGTTCTCTTCAATAATTTCAAAGTACAAATTACAACAAAGACAATTAAACACCACTGTCCAAAATCAGATTACAGAGTATTAATTTTCAGGAGGTTCAAGATACAATATACAAATCTGGTGAACAGTGGAAAAACACGGACCGCTGAAAAGCCAAAAGCGGGATCAGGTGCCTCATGGAGGAATAAACATTCCCCGCCGATACTCCACAATAAAATTGAGAAGTAAGTGAGAAATAAAACCTCGTCACAATTTGTAAGTTTTGCGAAATAGTGATATTAAGCGAAGTTCTTATAATCCTTGTAACAACAACTTATCATAAAGTAATTTGCATCTGTCTGTCAGCCTATTTGCCCGCCTGCCCGCCTGTCTGCCTGTCTGTCTGTTTGCCTGCCTGTCTGTCTGTCTGTCTGCTTGCCTGCCTGCCTGCCTGTCTATCTGCCCCTCTGCCCCTCTGCCTGTCTGTCTGTCTGTCTGTCTGTCTGTCTGTATGCATGCATGTATGTATGTATGTATGTATGTATGTATGTATGTATGTATGTTTGTATGTTTGTATGTTTGTATGTATGTATGTTTGTATGTATGTATGTATGTATGTATGTATGTATGTATGTATGTATGTATGTATGTATGTATGTATGTATGTATGCATGTACAATCCAGGTGAGAAGTGTTTGTTTATTATACCTGCCATAATGGTCAAGCAATACCACACATAAGGCTCCACGTGATATTTTTCCTCATGGTCATCGTCTTCATGTTCATCATGTTCACGTAATGTCTCGTTTAAATAGTTTTCCGGACCATGACCGTGTAAACTGAAAGCCTGTAAATTAAAGAAAACTGAAATGACTTTTCTGTTCCAAATAGGTAACACATTTTGAAAAACCTTTGCAAGATTATTTTAAAGGAATAGATGAGTCAATGGTCTGATATAATATCGACATAATAAATCTAATGGGAGTACTGAACTACGGAAGTGTATTAGGCTCACCTGCCAAAATAATTTTCTTGAGTGTGAAAATATTTTATCTAGCTGCCTGTCAAGTGCAAGGTATTATAACATCTCCTGCTAAGAAAGTCTGACGCTGCTTCAGTTAAGTGGCAGCTGCCAGATAAATAAGTGGCGGCCACCGGATAATTAAGTGGCGGCCGCCAGATAAAATATATTCACTCTCAAGAAAAATATTTTTTACAGGTGAGCCTAACATGCTTTCGCACTAAACAATACTATGCATTACTTAACCTTTCTAGAATGCTTATTGTAGTTTTACATCCCACCAAGAATCTTTCACTTATATGGAAATGTCACCAGCTTTATGTGAAGTGCTACAAATTTTGACCTGTGCCAATTTGGACTGACGTCAATGCAGTGAGGGTTCTTTTATGTGCCATGACACGGGACCTAGGTTTCAAGTCTCATCCGAAGGATCCGTGACTTTCATTCCGAATGCCGAGCGCATGGGAAAGGAACAGTCACTCCCATTTTTTAAAAGTCTTAAGTATGATCCGGTACCGGGATCTAGCACTAGCCTTAGACACTATAAGCGATTTCTTGGATGCAGCTCTTTCAAACGGTACTATAACTCTAAGCCGATATATCGTATAAAATAAAGATGTAATGATTATAGTAAATTAGAGTAAATTATACAGATAAAGGACCATTAAATGTCTAGCAGGTAAACCTGCTAGATTAGATGTCGTTGGATTCTTAAAAGACATCTTCTTGTTTCTATTTTATCACAGTGGCACTAAGCACACAAGACAGTCCAAAAGATTACAAAGTAACAAAATGAGAAAATACACTACAGATTCAGACGTTATCAACAAACAAAAATCCCGATCCTGAAAAACGCAGTCTTTGGTGGCAATGAGCCTTATGCGATTGAGATGATAAATGATTTGAATACTAATCATTTCGAATGATTCTGTACGTGGCAGTAAATATCATAGTCTAGATATTTTGTTGTTTTGGGGTTTGCCCTTGTTTTTAATATTGTATAAATTTTCTGCTTTAAGTAAACACCGTGTCAAAGAAGTTGAAGTTGAGTAGAACAACATACTTTGTATACTTTCTTTCTTTTATATACTTGTATGAACAAGTGTTAACCAAATTACATCCACTTACTTCAGAGAAGTAGACAAAAACGATTGTCGAACAAGATATTTTACTTACTTCCGGGATGAGATGAACGATTGCATCACTTCCCAGTGTTCCAACTGCGAGTCCCATAAAAATGGACAAGACTAGGTGATATACATTGGCATGCTTCTCAGCACAAGGGAAAATGACCGCACCACCAAGAGAACAGATACAACATATGAGATTGGCTATTGTCCCGTATCCGTATACTGAAATAGAATTTGTATAAATATATCATTACATTTGTATACCGCATAAATAAAACTGACTCAGCAATTATTTCACAAACTTACCGTCTCCAAATGGGAGACGAAGCATAGTATGCAGCAACTCAATTTACGCAGCATTCCTTAGAACCTTTCACCTTGAACCTGCTCTACGTCATTAATGTACGCTCCATGTGGCCATACTGTGACAGGTGATCTCAACTTTGTACGTAACAGAAAACTGAGAGATCGTTTATGCAAAGGCCCAAAATATACGGAATCTGTCTCGTTTGCATGGCGCCAAAACTTTGAAATTGTAATGGACGCATGTGAAGAGTACGCCATACGTTGGGCTAAGAAAGATGATGTCGAACTTGATACTCTTTCAGAGTGGATTAAGTCGATCAGCATCGTTCTTAAACGTACAATTCGACGACTTTTAAAAACATTCTGTCAACACCAGATACAAATCAATTTTTGTGACCCTGATGTTGTCAGGAACTTTCCCGTCTCCACGAAAATTTTATCATCGTTCCTGACAAAGCATCTAACAACTTTTCATTTCTCTACAGGCGATACTACTTCAGCATTCTAAAAGAGGAACTTGGACTCCACACACTTCCTAGAAACCCTACACATGCTCTCACCGATTTCTCTACTTCTGAAATATTAGATAATCATAAATCCGTTCTCACTCCGTTAGGAATACTGACAAGTGACGCGGAGCTTGAACTATGAAACACATATTAAACAAGGTCTTCAAATACTATACAACGGTCTACTCGAGAAGCGGAGTCAATCAGATATGGATCCTAAATGTTGGAACATTTAAAGTCTACAAATTTCAAACATATTACAAGCATCAAGTCTTTTGATTTTGCTAGCCTTTACACAACAATTCCTCACCAGAAGCTCAAAAACAGATTAACATCTATTACACAAACCTCGTTTGTATACAAAAATGGAAATCACAGATATAGATATTTAGTGTTAGGTCACGATGAACTTTCTTTTGTGAAGGAACAAGTACACTGAAAACGACATCATCAGGATGCTGGTGTTTCTAGTAGACAACATCTTTGTGGTTTTTGCGGGAAAGGTTTTCCAACAAATTGTCGGCATTACAATGGGTACTAATTGTGACACCTTTTGTGGGTGACATCTTTTTGTATTCATATGAAACGACATTTAGACAGATTCTGCTCTCCAAAGGAAATAAACAGTTAGCATCTCGATTCTCGAGTTTGCTTACAGGTATATCGACGATGTCCTATCTATAAATAATTCAGAACTTCAGAATTACCTCGGCCAGACGTATCCTGTTGAGCTTGAGATCAATGAGACGACAGAGAGCAACACATCTGCTTCTTATCTTAATTTACTCCTGTCGATTGGAAAAGACGGTCAACTTCACGCCTCCCTTTATGACAAACGCGATGATTTCAATTTCCATATCACGAACTTCCCGGTTCTAAGTAATAATATTCCATCTTCCCTTGCCTATACGTTATGCCAGGGTATTCTCCTCTTATGAATGTTTTATTCTGGTCGATACGGGAATATTGTTAAACAATATGAAGTCCTTCTCTCAGGAATATTAGAGAGTATTCTGGAGCGCGACCACAGACAGTGACCCCCTTTCGCCAGTCATATATAAAAGTAACTGATGACAATTTCATCGAACTTGACCTTTTCACTGAACTCGAGAGGTTTCCTGTAACATTTGCGACGGGTGTGGTATGCTGGCCGAGGACGTTGACTCCCTCCGGAAACATGGTTCTATCCCGTTTTTGATTCGCAATTGTTCTTCATGTTGAGACCGCTTTTATATCTACCTTTTTGCCACTAAATTTGACCTTTTCTTTGAACTTGACCTTTTCACTAAACTTAAGAGCTTTCCGTGGTTGGTGTGACGTGCTGACTCCTTCTGGACGACTGGACCCGTCCCGTCTGGTATTCGCAAATGTTTTTCGTGTTGCGATGATCGTTATTATATCTACCTTTTCACCGAGCTTGACCTTTTCACTGAGCTTGACCTTTTATCCGAGCTAGACCTTTTCACCGAACTCGTGTGGTTTCCATGGAACGTTTGCGACGGGTGTAGCATGCTGCAAGGGGACGCTGAGTCCTTCCGGACACCTGGTCCTACCTCTTTTATGATTCGCAATTGTTCTTCATGTTGAGACCAATTACATATCTAATTTGTCGTATTCTAATGGACTTCAGTTTCGATTATCCATTGGTACTTCATTTTTACTTCTCTCGCGTGCATAATATGGCATTATTCACGCGGACGGACGTCTTCGTCGATTTTCTTGTAAAAGTGACAGGTGGTGAAAGCAGGAGATGCAAGCCGGCAGATCACAATGAAATTAATTCAAAGTTTACAGAACAAAGGCTTAACAATTTTGTTGATTTTGAATTTCGATATAATAAACAATTACATTGCCCTTGTTTTAGGGTTTGTTTACCCTCGACATGCCATATTTCCAGAGTATTTGCCTCTGGGAAACATATCTTGTTATCTCGTATAACCAATACAATAAATGGATACAATATTCATTTTTAATTGCCATTTAGACCATCCAGAACAATAAAACTATTTCGACTACCATGTCGCTGGAAAATGGTAGTTTTTATCTTTATTTTTCATTTGTTTATTTATTCAGATAAATTATTGTTATTGTGTTTTTTCAAACTTCTACCTTTGTTATTGTGTTTACACTTATAGATACTGGGCCGTTGCCACTGCTGAAGGAACATTTTGAGTCCCCGAGTGTAAACATAGACCCAGTAAATGGTATCATCTGAGATTACCTTTAACCTGGATAATACTACCATAGTCATCCAGTTACAGTAGTTATTTATAGACGGTTTTGACAATACTTTAGGGTTTAGTATTTGACCGTGTCTTATTCCACACCTTTCTTCTATACATCTGTTTACTATTCGCGTCTTATTGACAGTCTTGAGCATTATTGGGGGGGGGGGGGCAATCCTCTAACTTTTAGTGTAACGTTTATATTTTCTGAGATTTTATTAAGAATTATAAGTGTGCAGCATTAACGTATTTGCTTTTAACATGCGCTTGTCTATTCGGGTTTTGTTCGATTCTCAGTATAGGACCAAGACAGTTGAACCTTAATTTTGAATAGTATTTTACGCCACAATCAACAATTTTCCAATTATATGGTGGTGGCCAGTTTTTAATGGTGGAGGAGAAAACCCGGTAAACATGTACTTGGGAAGAGACCGGTCTTTTGCGAGTAAACATTTTCACAAAAATCAGCGTAGGTTCCAGCGTGGCTCGAACTTGCGCTCACCAGAAGTGAGATGCTACATGCTTTTAAGCGCGATGCTCTAGCCACTCGGTCAAATGGCTCCCAAAAGGATAGTAACCATATTTTATTCTCTTTCAATAAAACTAGCTACCACCTTGAAATATACATGTACAAATTTTAGCTGACGGCGCAATCCATCAGTAAACCAAATAAAACAAACTATTTTAAAAGTACTCAATATACCAGACCTCACTTTGTGTATTAACCAGAACTGATATGCACTAAATGGCGACAGTGCTCACCGCCAGTCACGTTTTTCTCAATATTGACACTTATTGTAATGTATAATGATTTAGCGTTAAAATATTTGCGTACAGAACATTTGAGAAGACGGATACAAAATTCATCGATCAAAATGATTCAAACCCTCAGAGTCATTTTATACTGGAAAATCAACCGTTAGGATATGTTGTTGTAAGACACACACATACAGGCACATAATATACACACATAACATTACATATATATATATATATATATATATATATATATATATATATATATATATATATATATATATATATATATATAATATATATATATATATATATAATGATTTCGCCTCAAAAGTCCCAAAAAAAGTTGGTGTACTTCGTGAGTGTCAATTGCACCAGTGTTAACGATGAAAATGGTGATCCCATGTTATACGTTATCCAATGTTGTTAACGGAACTTCGTATACCACTATTACTCGAAAATCCACTGGAAATTATTTTTTTACAAATACATTGAGTGTGTAAAGAATTGCATTTATATCAGGCCTTTTAGAAATATTACACAAATACGCACGCACAATCACAATATATATATATATATGTATATATATATATATATATATATATATATATATATATATATATATATATATATATATATATATATATATATATATATATATATCAGGTGTGTTATAAATATATGTAAAACGCTTTATACAAACAAACATAATTGCGCAGAGCATACTAGTTTTACTTCTAAATCAACGTAATGTAGATCACACTAAGCGGGCGATGAATCCATACAAGTAAAACATTCCAGTTGGGTAGTAAAACAAACAAACATACAAACATACTGACATATAAAAACATTTAACTGCAGTTCATTTAGCCCTGAGCTACTGCTTAACGCCTGGGGATATTCATACATTCAAAAGAATTTATATTTACTAAAATAACAACACCAACAATAGAATGTGATGTTCTATTATGTTAATGAAATTAAAATCATTTCAAAATATCGCAACTTATATATGTAATATACTCGTATTCGTTACTGTGTGACATTTTTCACTATATTCTAAATCTAGCAATACTATTGTTTTAAATATTATTTTGAGTAAAGGTACCATTTTCACAAAGTATGAAATTATTTTTTCTAATTGTATTTTTAATTGTGTTTTTCAATTGCTAAACATTCGTTGTTTTGACAGAATAGTAATTTAAGAATGTATATTTAAAGATTTAATTTCACGAAAAATTAATATCCGAGTACAACTTATTTAAATAATAAGGAATTGACTCTATAATTATTTTAATGAAAATGACATTAGTGTTGATTTGCGCGACGCAATATGACGCAAATTTCGATCACTTTCCCAAAGGATAAACTCATTCCACGATTTATTTTTTATTCGATTTTGAATAGCGTTTTACGCCACACTCAACAATGTTTCATTTATACGGTATCGGTCCGTTTTTAATGGTGGAAGAGAGAATCCGGTTACCCGGGAACGACCACCGGCCTTCCGCAAGTAAAACTGGCAATCTTTCTCACAAATATCAGCTTAGGTTCCCTCAGGGCTCGAAACTGTGCTGACCAGAAGTGAGAAACTTCATGGTTCAAAGCGCGATGCTATAACCACACGGCCAAGGATTGATAAAAAATGTGTCTATTGTTTAACATTGCAGGATGGATACTTTGGCTTTTATGCTATATCGATTTTGAAGCTACATTAAAACTGCTACTAAAAGTGTGGATCTTTATATTCAAGACTTGTACATCTTATTTTCAGCTTTTTACAGTGGGTACTCTTAGACGGATATTTCAATAAAGTTAGATTTATTATTTCACCTTGTATTTTACCACTTCCTCTTTTGGAAATATACATGTAAATTAAATTCGATCTAAACCGATGAAGTCTTATTGACAGGAACTATATCGTCTGGAGCATTATTTATGTTTTAGGTGTTTTTTTGTTTTTTTTTGTTTTTTGTAAAACTCTAACATTGATAGCGTTTATTTTATTTGAATCTGATATTAAAGAGGCATTAGCTGCATTTTTACAAAAAGTAATTACCCTTTTTAATTACTTGGATTGATATACAATAGCAAAAAAGAGATCTGCACAGGCCAAACAAATTCTTAAATTCCTGTATATTTTGTGAAAATCGCTTGTGAAACCCAAGTTTGGCACTTTTTCAATTGCAATTGATTAACTCAAACTTACTATTTGTATATGAATATCACACTGGATTTTACCTTATTTTCACGAAATATATAGAAATAAACGATTCTTTTATGCCTGTGTATAGCTCTTATGTGTTATTGTACATCAAGTAAAAGAAGTAAAAGAGGGAGCAATCGAAATATTTTATTTTATTTTGTACACACAGCTAGTTCCTTTTTAAGAAAACCAAACTGAATTTACTGAATTACATTTCATATAACATGTTTAACACATTCTTTTCTAACAAATAAATCTTGATTTGTTTTTTACTTACTTTCTGCCTGTGTTGGCATTATGTCCACTTCACGTTTTCGGTCTTCAGATGCCTGGTGCTCTGCAAAATTACAAAGATAAAAATAAAAGTAATATCTTTGCTTTCATCGTACTGTAAACATCACAATGTTGTTATGTCAAGATAAGTGTAAATTCATTTCTTTATCCTCCAAATTTGAGGAAATGGATACCCCGTTAAATATGATACATAATTAACTTGAAAACAAGTCATTCCAATCCTATTACACTTCTATCTCTAGAAACAGTGAAACACGAAATTTTGAAACCGGGGAGAAGTTTCAATTTACCGTCAGAATGAAAATGACATGTACGCAATATGATTATTACTTGGGTATTTTGTATGCCCGGCTTACAGTACTTTGAATTTAAATGTCGTGCAAGTAATTTATAGATAGGGATCCCACTTTTAAGATTACTCTATTGTAAGACTCTCATTTTACAGATAGTTAAAACACATAACATCCTCAAAATGTGCAGACACTTGAGAATGGTGATAAATGCAGTGTTAACAGACAAGACAATTATTTAGAGGTAAAATGGATGAATGCAGTGAGTATTGATATAACGGGAGTCGAAATGTTTTTCGGACACATTAGTTGTATTTAACTGAAACAAGTAATAAACGCAACTTGATTTTTATTAATTCTACAGATTTTCCAATAGGAGATTTAGAAATGATAAGTAGTCATTCTTATTTAGAACGTTGTTTATCTGTAACACATTGCAAATGTTTTGACTGCACACATAACTTCTTAAAATTCCAATTTAGAAATACACCATTATTTAAGCTCTATACTTAAACAAAATATCAGGAGTGTCAATCTCAAATGTGTGGCGTAAGTATTTTCATTTCAAAAAATATTTTCAAATTAGATAACTAATTATATATACAATGTGTATATCTAAAAATACAATCCTTTAAACATAGTTAATATAATAGTTTATAATTATCTTGATACAATATAGTTAGATTTATGATATACGAAATGGTTAAGATTTTTAAAATAATCAAATTTCATAGAAGTACAGAGGGATCATATTTTGATGATTAAACCGTAATTAGTAATAGATATCGAAGTGATTTTGGTGTAGAAATTATCTTGATACAATATAGTTAGATTTATGATATACGAAATGGTTAAGATTTTTAAAATAATCAAATTTCATAGAAGTACAAAGGAATCATATTTTGATGATTAAACAAATGTAATTACTTTGAAAATAAACAATATCGAAGTGATTTTGGCGTAGACATGTCGCGAATATAATGTAGACACACGTGGAATTAAAAAAAACAGGCTATTAGGTATTTTCATTATCCAGATTAACCACTCCTCGTAGCAGGTATCGATTATGATGTCATTTGTAAAATGAGAAAAGTTATCATTTGTGACATCATATGTTTGTGTGTAAACGGCGTTGTTTTCTCATGTAACAATCGATACTGCTGACATGGGAGATAACTCTGACTAACGAAAAGACAGATAAACCGGATTTTTTTGGCCCTCGTGTCATCAACTTTCCATATTTTAAGTAGCAATGTTCCCTTTTAGCCTGCACAAGGTGTAAATATCTCGCAGATCATCCGACATGTGAGAGCGTATTAAAAATTTGAATATTTCATTTACAGAGACAAACTTCTAACTAATAAGTTGATATCGTAATAATATCAGGAATCGCTTTAATTTTTATTTCAACATTTTGAAAAATTTAGAGTCGGTAAAATGATATCGGTGAAATGTTTCAATGTTTCATCGAGTAAAATGTTGAAGTGCCTGCTTGATGGTGATTGTTGAATCATCTTGACGAGTAAATAATGTGTGTGTTCAATTTTCACCTGGTGATTTCACACTTGTTTCAACATTATGTAAATTATTTTTTATTCGGAAATTCTGCATTTATGAATTCTAGTAAATGTACAGTTTGTTTCCTACCGCATACGAAAAGGCAGGCAGAACGCGGGATAAATAGCGTGGCCACTGTATTACCGTAAGGATGAAAAAGGCAATATTATTACTTGTGTATTTATATAAGCCCGGCTTTCAGTACTTTCAGAATTTTGATTATATTTGTTTACTTTCGTATTCGTGGGAATGTATAGGTATCAACGTTTATTATTTTCATTCAACCTTTACATTACCTGAGGCAATTCAGAGCATCACATTAAAGTCATGTATATTTCATCAGCACAGTTAGCCACATACATGTCATAACACATGTCGCTAAACTCGTAATAATCTAGACTGTTACGTCTGGGTTTTCCTTAGTCATTAAAATTCTGAATATGGCATTTGTTCTTCCCCTCACAGATACATACTTTAGAAACACAGTCAAATCCGGATTTGGGTTTCAAAATAACAGAGTCAAAATGTTTATAAGGAATATGGGAATAAAACTTATTTTCAAATAAAGCGGGATTTCAATATATGTAGGTTCGACTCTATTGTTATCAACACTAATTGGGACACATTATATCTTACTCTTAGGAAAGTGTATTAACTATGACAAAACAAGCAACTGGAAATACACCTCCGAGTTAAACTATTTTGAGCAATATCAAAATGGGGGAACTAATAAATGAAAACGACAATAATTCTAAGATCTTGGTTAATATGCAACTTTCATCTATTTATTGTTGAAATAAAGATAAATTTTAATCACAAATTGATTTTGTCGCATAAGAATGTAAAAAGCGTCAGTTTCAGCTTTCGAGACCAAAAAAAAAAACAAGAGAAGGTAATTTCATAGATGGACAGACATAGATTGACAGACAGACAGACAGATAGATAGATAGATAGATAGATAGATAGATAAATAGATAGATAAATAGATAGATCGGTCGATCGAAAAAATAAAAAAAGACCGACAGATATTTAGAATAAATAGGCAAATACATAGAGAGATGCATTGTCGATCGATTGATTGATAGATAAATAGACAATAGAGAGATAGATATCCTTACTTGTTTTATACAAATTGTTGTCATGTAAAATAATCCTGCTTTTTAAAAATCCATTAAATTTATGTAATATATTTGTTGTGAAATCTAGTTCCTGTTATGTGTTCGATATTTAACATACAAACTCAATTCTAAAGTCACTACATGAAATATATGAAAACAACAGTGGTTTGATAAATTACTTTATTTTACGTCTTTACGCCCGTGAAAGGATCAGTTAATTACAACTTTAAGTCAGAGGCCATCAAAAGGGGAATTCGAAACTGGTTTTTCAAGTTTGCATCAACCTTTCTTTTATTATTTATTGTCACCTGTTAATCACATTGACTTCAAATTCTTTTCATTTAAACATCTGTATCGTTTACAGCAATGGAATGTTATATATTAATTATTTTTATTTTTATTATTATTGAATCATAATTTCATTATTATTAGTAGTACTAATAGTAGTAGTATTTTTATCATGAAATGGATATTATCATTATTATTGTTATTACTAATACTATTATTTTATTTACTTTCTGTATTGGGGTAGAACCATCATTTGACATTCAGAATGAGGTTGTTCTGTCTGCAAACGGATTGTCTTATGTTCAAGTAAATCTGATAAAACGTGGGCAAATGGTCATAACACGGTATTTGATTTAAGTTAAAATTTCATTCTTCTAAAATTGATAGCTCAATATTATTTCGGACTTTCGGTTTCATATTTTGTCGTTTTATATTATTCTTTTTTTATTTTTTATTATTATTATTATTATTATTTTGACACTTTAAAATATTCAAATTCCTCTCGTACTTTCAAATATCGATTATAGATCTTTTAATTGCAATGAAACTTTGACATGCATTTAACTCTTTCTGTATTGTCTATCACATTTTCCTTTTGATGCAGTGACAATGACTTAGTGTTGCACATCTCGGGCATTCCAATACTTAAATCACTGAACCCGAGTTATAATGGGCGTGTCACAAATTTCAAAGCTCGTAACACCTGTGTTTGTGTTATGTAATAAATGTTACTAACTTTGAAATATCAAAGCTCCTAATACCAGTGTACGTGCTATAAATGTTACTAACTTTGAAATGTGAAAATATTTGCAGCACAGTTGTAGGTGTCATTATAAACGATCGACAGACTGGTTTTGAATTAAGTGGGTGTCGCCTTCAATGTCAAAATAAGTTTAAATTTTATTTTAGTGGTAAATGTTACGGTCATATATATATATATATATACTAACGGAGAAAAAAAAACTGTGTAGTTATAGATTCATATACCAAATATCATGTTGCATAATTTAATATAATGCATTATCTTTCAATTCAAACATTAAATCACGGATTATATCCATTATGGTTGATAGGAATAGCCAATGAAAGTTAGGGGGTGTAAAAAAGTTTCACAAGTTTAATGGCGTTGACCGCCATTTTCACCGATGCATTCTTCACACCTACGACGAATTGTACGAATCAGGTTATGCAGAAATGCCTGGAGAATGTTCCGACATATTCGCAATAAAGAACGATGCAACGTAGCAGGGGGTGGCTCTTGGCGTAGACGTTGTTCCATATCATCCCAAACATGTTCTATAGGCGAAAAATGTGCTGACGTACAATCACGTCACGGTAACGTACGCCGGTTAAATTGCCCTCCACTAGCACCAAAGGGGTAATTGTGTTGTGTGTTGTGTTGTAATTCCACCCTAGACCATAACGCCCCCTCCGCCGAATTGTCGGAGCTGAATAACGCAGGCGTCAATGTAAAGTTCTCCGGCACGAGAGTAAGTCCGATTACGACCGTCACTGCTGTCGAGATGAAATCTCGACTCGACAGTAAACAGAACTTCCACACAATCTCTGTTATTGAAATAACGATGCCTCCTATATCACGCTAACCTCACAACACGGTGACGCCAGAGCAGAACAGGACGAATAGCAGG